>BMAO01026563.1:0-50715 GCA_019973975.1 Trichonephila clavata
CAACTACATTTATATTATTCCCCAATAAAAGAAAACTATTCTTTAGATGTATGTTAAATTGTTCTTTAGATGACTGCAAATTTGCAACATTAATTTTTGAGTTCAGGATGACAATATGAAGCAGAGTATAACCTTATTCTGATTAAAACATTAGTATACACTTCGAAATGCTTTACTTTGCCACAAACTGTTAAGGCTTTTTTCTCACTCTAGTTGTAAAAATGGTTGGAGATCCAACTGCAGGGGGGGGGGGGGAGATGACGAAAGAAAGATTGTGAGGGGAAAAAATATAAATGGTTAGAAAAAAATTTCAAAAAAGAATTAAAAATAAATGATATTTTTCTATCTATATATTACATTTTCTAATGTTTTTTAAAACTAACATTATACTACAAATTGTAAAATGGATTACTATTAATAGAATATCGAGAGCGTCCATATCGTATGGTTTAAGCGGCAAATAAAAGATCCCTTAAGTGCCTGTTTGACTTGGATGCTCTCGGCAAAATTAAATTTCTGGAACTAATTCACTTTGCCACAGCTCAGATGCCTTCCCCTGGGAAGGAAACTGGGCGTTAAAATTACTTGCACAAATTGGTATCGCCAATATGGTGCCGCACAAAAAATTGATACGTTCCTGGGGAATGCACTGCCCATTGGAGGGAAAAAAACTATCGATAGAGAGATATTTTGCAACTTCAAGCTTGAGTCGCCATCTCCCTTACAAGGCTTTTACATTCCTCACCTGAGAATTCTGAAGTATAGTGTCATTTATCTTGATACAATATTCATTATTTTACACTTCAATACAGCTTAGAAATTGGACTAATGACTCGCAGCTCGTCTTTGCCTCGATTTTAGCTTAGTTTCCTGTAGAATAGTACCAAATTTTCAGTATTGAAAGACAGATTCACTTTTTCAAATAAAACAAACATTTTTTAACATTCAATTTTTAAAAAAAAAAAAAAAATTAGAACTTTTAAGTTTGATGATAATATTAAATGTATGCTGAATATATTTTATTACCTTTTTCATTGAAATGAAAGAAAGAGAGTTTTAACGCCACACTTTCAAGTAACACTTTCAGTATTGGTGACGGACCACGTAATTTTAAACTATAGTTAAGTGACGAGGACGACAAATGTGCTGGAACCCGCCCCCGAGAGGACATTGATCCTGGTCAGATTTAACGCGCATCAGTCCTTCTACAAGGCGAGTGTTTAGTGACATCAAGACTGGAACCCGTGAGTTGTCAACTCCAGTCAAGAGTTCGTGACCATGACATGGCTACCGTAGCTAGAAGAGAAAGAGAAGAGATAAAGTACAGAGAGTAGAGAGAAAAGATAGAGGAAAGTAAGAATAGAGAGAATAGGGAGAAAGGAAGTAAATAAAACGCACAACACACAGATGCTCAAAAAAGCTATTAGAATGTTAGAGTATTCATAAATAGCAAAGCAATTAATTCAATCAATCAAAACTTGGAAAAAATGCAATATGTTATTCAAAAGATCGCATTTATTTTTAGACATTCATTTTCTTTGAAACATTTTGTTTTATTTACCAAAAATTGTTTATAATTATTATTTTTATAATTAAAAACAATTATTTTTAATTATTATTATTTTTAATTATTATTATTATATTGTTTTTAATTATTATTATTATTATATTGTTTTTAATTATTATTTTACGAGATGTTCCAAAAATGAGTTACTGATTACAATAAGAATTTTAACTGCGTAACATTTTAGCGATGTTATATAAAAGTACTGAAGGAATCGATAATGCAAAGAATTTTCTTTTGGTGAAAATCGAGAGACAGCGGAAATTTTGGTGATTAAAATCCTGTTTGCTTTCAAACTAACATTAAGAAATAGGAAGTTTATTTTTCGGAAAATTTTACAAAACTACATAACGTTGTAAAAGCTGCTTCAAGATTTGATGAAAAATCTGTGTTTGTACTATAAGTTTGTACTAAGCTCTGGAAATATCAGAGGATTTATAGAACCAAATGTATATAATGAAGAAGAGAAGATAGAAGAACATACGCATGAAAATATTACATTTAATATTTGCAAAATCTATTGCAGACAAATATTTATCATACTGAAATGTCCTTCATATGAAATTATGCTTATGAAACGAAATTTAATATATCTGAATTTTACGATAGAATAATTAGAATGAGGAAGTTCAAAAGGAATAATTGAATCCCCAAAATTTTCCACTGATAAACATGCAGGTGTACTATCATAGTTTGGAAATGTTTTTCAGCTATTGAATAGAAAATAGGTTTATATATAAGGTATACGAACACGTTGAAAATGACCAAATTCGGTCAAAAGAGATTTTTTAAAAATTGTATTGAATAGAGGGATCTTTTGGTTTACAAAACATATTTTCTGTTTTGTTTCTACGTTGTCAAGTAACAATCTAGTTTATAAAATTAGAAAAACCGGAAGTGGATCTTTGATCTACCAAAAGTGGGCATTTAAATTGTTCGAGAAATCTGTCAAGGTGGGCCTGATAGCTCAAAATGTTATAAATGTACTTCTGTAAAACATTTTGAACCTAATATTTATATTATTTTCTAGAGAATGCACTAAAATATTTCTTAGTGTATGAATATTTTTTGAGTTATGGCTAGTTATTTAAATAATGGTCTCTTAAAGAATGTCACATTTCTTATAATGTGATCAGATCTAAAATTTTCAAATTTTAATAAAACATTAAAATTTTAGTACTTTTTCTAGATGGGTCTAGTTTGTTTTACTAATACTTTTACTAATATAAGTTAATTACTTTTTTTTCTAATTGCTTTTAACTTTTTCAAAAATTTTGCTAAAATTTCACTTATAATTGTGATTTTTGTAAAATTTATATAATTTTTGTAAAATATTGTTGTAGTTAAATATTAGTATTTATTGGTGTTGATTCCTAAAAAGTATTTATAATGTTCAAATATGCTATTTTTTAAAAAAAAAAAGTACTCCGGACGTGTTCGGATACCTTTTAATCAAAGAACACAGTTGGACTATATAAATATTGTAAATGAAAATTTGAAAGCATATGTTGTGTGAGACCTAAAAAGTATTTAAATTTAAAATACAAGCACAATTTTAAAATTTGCTGAATACTTTTTACAGATAAATTACAAAAATATATGCATCTGAGAGAATGAATATAATGAATTGCTATCTCAGTAAAAAATATGGCTGCGGTATCCTAGTGTTTATGATCACGGAATCATGGACGGCGTGTCATGAGTTTTAGCTTTAGTTCTCCACTGAGAAAATCCGCCATGCAGAGGAGATTGATGCACTCCGAGACTAAATTTGCTGAGGCTCAAAATCCTCCCGTTGGTGGGTTGTGGAAGTTCGGCGAGGAGATGCCAGCTCAGGTGTCATTCTCGTCATTTGGCCATGGTTAAAAATTATGAGGTGTGTCACCAATTGGTCTCATGTTGCTTTGTGCGGCGTTTATATCATCTCACTCTCTCAGACAAAAATTTTAAGAATTGAAAGAGACATAAATAATATTATAACTTTGAATTATATGGTAACAAATCATTTTGTAACGATAGCTTTTGATAAGGTAGAAATATGATTTACGGTGGTGTTGGGTGAATGTTTATTAACGTCACATATAAAGTAAAATGAAGACAATTGGCACCGGACCTCGTAACTTTGAACCATGATCAAGTGACACTTGAGCTGCCCTCCTGCAACGAAAGGACTTGGAGCCTCAACAGATTTAACATGCATCAGCCCCCCTCTACTCATATAGCCTTCACTGGCACTAGGCTCGAGCTCATAACACACCAGCCACGAGTCCCTGACCTTAATCATTAGTCTACCGCGATCTTACGGTGGTGTTGGAAGTTTAGATTATCAACAACTTCATAAGTTAAAACACACTCATTGACGCATTAGAGAAGAATCTTCAGGTAAATGTTGTGAATGTTTTTAACAGAAATCAAATAGATTATATTTTATAATCCATAAATTATGAACTTTTAAATTAAAGCTTGTTTTACGGTAATTCAATCGTCACTTTAAATGTCCTCCATAATCAACAAAACTGAACTTAAATTATTATAGAGGAAACATTTAAACTATAGAGCAACCATTGTTAAAATAACAAGTTTTGAGTATGTGAGAGTTATATTTACGTCACTCTACAAAGCTTCACGAGGGCTATTGGCTATGGATCTCGTAATTTTGAACTATGGTCCAATGAGGGGGGAGACACCTGAGTCGGCACCCCCTTTCATAACTTCCACACCACAACAACGGGAGAAATTATTGCATCGGTGCCTCCTCTGCACGGCGGGTCTTCACCTGGATTAGGCTTTAACTCATAGCACGTCTCTGCCCCGAATCCGATACCTTGACCACTAGGCTACCGAAGCCCACAAGTTCTGAGTAAATATCAGTCATATTCAGGTTAAAGGAAAATGGAACAAAACCAAGGGGATTTTATTACAAATTCCTTGAATCGGTTAATCTTATTGAAAGAAGTGACAATATTTTTTTATGGAGATTTACTTTGGATTGCTAGTTTAGTTATCTCATATTAAAAAAAAAATACTACGGTTATCGTGACGGGCCCTGTAATTTTGAATCATGGTCACCCAACATCCAAGCCTCGTTATAGCAACAACGTTAGTTATGCCAGAATTGAAACCTGAGAATCGGCGAAAACTTGGCTGATCGCAGATTATTTAGTTTTGAAAGCTGCTATTTTTGTTATACACAAACACTGAACGTATATACAGTGGGTAAAAAAAGTATTTGCACACCTACATTTTTGTTTGAAATTCATAAAAAAAGAAACAGTATGAAATAAAAAATTGGTATTGCCAAATCAGAATAAGTTTAATCATCCAAAACAAACAGAAAAATTACAATAATTTAAATAACAATGCTTTTTTTGTAACAAAATTAAAATATCTCGTGTCAAAAAAGTATTTGCACACCTGCATGAATACAAAAGAAATAAAATATATAAGCAAATTTCAAATAACTAATATTTAGTATGCATTCCTTTAGCATCTATTACTGCTTGTAATCTTGCTGGCATTGATTTAGTTATATTTTCTGTAACAGTAGGGTCAGTATTCGACCACTCTTCAATAAGGGCTTGTTTAAGGGCAGATTTACTTGAAATCTTCCTTTTTCTTATTTTTAAATCCAAATCCACAAATTTTCGAAAGGATTTAAGTCTGGTGATTGTGGTGGAGTGGCAAGTTTTCTGGGTACATGGTAAAGCAACCACATACGTGTTATACCGGCTGTGTGCTTGGGATCATTGTCTTGCTGAAAATAGTACGAATTACTGATACCCAATTTTATTGCACTTTGTGGCAAGTTATCTCGCAACACATCAATATAGGTTCGAGCTGTCATATTCCCATCAATGAAACACAAATTACCAACTCCTTTGCTAGCCATGCACCCCCAAATCATAACAGAACCTCCTCCATGTTTAACTGTAGGTAACACATTTTTGGTATGAAAAGCAGTACAAGGTTTTCTACAAACTAATTTCCTGCCATCTGATTTAAAGATATTGAACTTACTCTCGTCGGAGAATAGGACATTTTTCCAGAAATCAATTGGCTTATTGATATATTCCTTAGCGAATTCAAGTATCTTCAGTCTATTTCGTTCAGTTATGAGAGGTTTTTTCCTTGGAGATATCCCATAAATTTGTGCATCATGCAGGACATTTCTAACACTTTGGGCACAGATCTGAACTCCAGATGTTGAAGCGACATCATTGGCTAATGTAATTGCACTAACAAATGGATTTTTCGATGCTTCTCTTATGATTTTTCGCTTAATTTGCAGTGAAAGTTTCTTTGGGCGTCCAGAGCGCAAGTTATTTGATGTAGATCCTCTTTCTTTATGACGTTTTATAACATACCGAACAGTAGAGAAGCAAACATTTACTTTTTTACCTATTTCTCGATAACTTAGGCCATTTTCACGTAGAGAAACAGTTTTTTCTCGCAACGAAATCGGCAATTCAGATTTCTTAGGTGTCATTACAATTTGAAATCGACAATCAACTGATAAAGTTTCGACAATACCTCCTTTTAAAGTCGTCTTACGTATGTTATTTACTGCAGGATGACTGTCAAATAATTAGCAAAAAAAATGCAAATTTGCTAAAGTTGATTTGAGTGTGCAAATACTTTTTTGACATAAGATATTTTAATATTGTTGCAAAAAATGTTTTTAATTAATATTATTGTATTTTTTTGTAATTAATTTAAACGAATAGGCTTATTTTATTTTTAAAATGCCAATTTTTGTATTTCTTAATGCATTTTCTTATAAATTGTGAACAAAAATGTATGTGTGCAAATACTTTTTGTACCACTGTATTCTGATCCTTTATTATTGAAGGCTTCCATAATTTTATTGCTTTGTGAAGTTTTCTGACCGTTATGAGTTATTTTACACTTTTTTTTCGTAGACAAACACTTCTTAACTAGTGTGAGAAAAGATGAGTAAAAAATGTCCTGTACTTTAAGGGAAAAAATATTTTAATTATTTTTATTTTAACTGATTGGATTTCATCGATCAGCAATTTTTTTTTTAGTTTAAATAGCATGCAATTTCAGATTATGTTAAATTTTTCAAAAAAAAAAAAATATCTAATCTTTTTTGTTGTTGATGTTGTTGTTGTCAAAATTTTAAATTTTATAATTTTTTTTTACTGAAATTTCAGATGAATTTTCAAAGTTTAAAAATTGTTTCTATTTTTTTCTTCTGTTTCCTTTCACTTAATCCCACAATTATTTAATGGGGTGTATTTTTTTTCCGTTCCATTTTTATTTATCTTAGAATTTTCTACAAATTTGCCATTCTAGAATGAAATTATACTCTTTTATGGCTTTAATATTACTACTTGTAGTGTTAACCCTTCGTAAAAGTTTTATTATTATGATCTCAAAATACAAATAACATAATGGTTCCACTAGTTATGAAATGCATCTAAAAACTGCTTAGTTCTTATAACTGATGGAAGAAACCAAAATCGGATGTAGTGCTATACCGACTTAAGAGATTCATAAAATAACTTTTGAAATTAGGGGAATGAGAGAATTTTCCTTTTTAAACAGTAAATTTATTGTTACATTTTTAAATTATCACTCCTCTCCCCCCCCCCCCAAATAAAAAAAGATAGGAAATACATCTAAAATGTTTACTTCTTTGTAAATGAATGAAGCCTGAGCTCATAAAATTGATGTTGAATTTGTAGAAAATCTAAAAGTGGTCAAATGGGATTTTTTTAATCACTGAGGGGGGGGGGCTATTGTTTTATAGTTTTAGCTACCAATAAATTGGCAATCTAATAATTAATTTTTGCAAACTTTATCGCCTTATTGGGGCTGAAACTGTTCTATACAAAAGTTTATGTAGAACAATTTTTAAAAATTAACCTATAAAAACAGACATGTACATATATATATATTTTTATTCTGTATTAATATTACTGATTTTTTTTTTCTTTTCGATTTAAAATGATTAACATAAATCTGACGGAATAAATTTTAGAGGAGCTTTTTCATGTATTACAACATGTATGAAACATTTTCGTATTTAACTTGCTTTGGTAATTAAAACAAGATTCATTTACAAAAAAAATTCATATACTGTAAAGAAAATTGAACCATTTTTAACAATAATGTACTATTATTTCAGACGGACAAACAATGATCGCAATCCATTTTTTTATACGATAACATGAAAAATATACGATGCTTAGTTTTCTTGTTTACTTGTGGATTTAAACTGAATTCTTCAGAATTTCTTCTTTTACACTGACTATATCTAATCAAACCAGAGATTTAAAAAGGAATGCAGATGCCAAGAATTTTCTCAGATACTCTCGCGAACAAAAACCAGCCCTCAGGTAAAACGGTGAAAGGGGAAACAAAGTATGGGCTCTGCTCGTGGTTTTCAGAATTACCGCCAACTGAACTCTTGCCTGTGATAGCGGCCGAAGAGTGGAAAGGTGTGAATGTTGGGATGTGTCCTTCTTTGAGGGCTGCCGCCACCTCTTTCATCGTCACCGCCCGGGGGGCGAAAAGGCGCCAAGGGATCGCGCCAACAACACGTGCACCACCATTGCAAAATACAGATTATTCCAGAGTATAGGGATTTGTGTTTCCAGAATTGATGAGATCCCTGATCAGATCGCAAGTTGAATATTGGTGTTTTAAAAGTAATGAATTGTTATTGACAGCTTTTTTTTTACAATGAAAGTAATTTCAACTAAAAACTCTTTTTTATTGAACAAGATAAAGAATAATTCTTAAATATACCTTTAAAAGAATGTATATTTTTTAAAATTTAAAGATTATCTCAAAGTAAGAAAAGAAAGAAAAAAGGTTTTATATAAAAAAATATTTCTTATTTTGGTTTTTCTAAAACTAATCAGCTGTGTAAAAACTCGCATGAACTTATTAGAACAACATGTTAGTAAGAATATTTTTTAATTAATTATTGATCATGGTTTTTCCCTTGATTTCAGTTTATACAATCCTTAACCGCGTAATTCGGTAAAACATTTGATACTCGAGTTTTTATTCTTTTGCCTTTTTGTTAAAATTTCATGAGCTTTGTCTAAGTATTAAGTTTGATAAGAATTACATTTTCACACATAATAATCAAATTATTAAAATATTTTATTCAATTCACGCTTAGATTATATATAAATAAAATAAAAAGCAAATATATATTTCACCAAAATTTCTGTTATTATAGGTCAATTAATTTACTATTAAATCTAGCATGAAATCTATATCATGAATATTATTCGAATAAATTAATTCAATTTGCGCATTGATAGGCTTCCAAAATAAAATCAATTTAAATATTTGTTTTTAATAAAGCCAAAAAGATTTTAAATTTCTACATTTGATGACGTAATTTACTCCGTGATTCCAATTAAAGCAGTGGTCACTTCGCCAAAAAGTAAGGTCCTAGAACTTGATCGCCAAATATGGTTTGCGATGGGGTGTAAAAAATGGGTGTTACTAGCAGGGCTGATATTCAGTTTCGTGATGTTGGATGGCTTGTTCGATCATCCGAATATATTGTAATATGCGGTGTATTCTTCTAATCATAGCATCTATTTTAGTTCTGACACCCACTACTGCTGTCCATTGGATGTAAGTACCAAATTTTAACCCTTAAAAACCACTTTTTAAAAAAAAAATTCTGACAATTTAATGTTATTTGAATAATTATTGGTTACTTTTTTTTTTCTTACCTCACCTTAATGCAATTAGTTTCCAAATAATTTCTGTAAAAGCTTAAAATGATTTTTTTTTTTAAGGAAAGTTCGGTACAGCAATAACGCGTTGCCTTAATAAAATGCAACTTTTCAAACTCTAATTTTTAATATTTCCATTTTTATCTACTAGATTTTTCCAGCCTAATTTTGAAAGATTTTTCGGGGATTTCGCGAATTTTTGGCAACGATTTGCTAAAGAGGGCATCCTAAGTTTTAGATTATACTAATGCTTCGAATATACAAAATGAACATTTTCAGTTGTGAAAGATAGCCTGCGTGAAAGCAAATTTTATTCTTAATAAAAAACAATACAAAGGATTAGAAAGTTTAAAGTAATGCGGTTTGCAAAGTATCTGTCAATGCCAAAATAGAAAAGTGTTATAAATTTCATTTGGATTATAATTTTAAAAGTCTTTATTTATTTCCCAGTTCATTTTCAAGAAAAAAATGACTGCGTATATAAAAAAATGCATATAAATTTCATTCTGAAAACTAAAGGGAAAAAATCCTTAATTTGATTACGAACATAGGTAGATAGATATAGATCAAACATGTATATTTTAAGCTTTGAGATTATGAAGTTGAAAATTTAGTGCAAAACTTTTACAACATTCAAGATCACATTTGGGTCAGTTTTTCACTTTAGCTAAACATAAGAAAAGTCTATCTCTTTCTAATTAAATACATACATTTTTATCCAAAGTGCTTGAAGTAATAAAGAAATCGCATATAAATTTTATACTTGATAAATGAAATTGGAAAATAATATTTAAAGAGAGAAATGTTTCTCTACACAAACGCATATTTTTTTTCTAAAAAAGTGGGAAAAAATATTGATTAAAATCATATATTTCTTAACAAAATGAGCGATTTTTATATCAAGTGGAAATTAAAATAAAATTCGGAACTAAGCATTCGATAATTTTGAAGAAAAAATATTCTCCTCAATATCTACTGTGGATGGGAGTAATTTGGATTCAATAATTTGAAGGAGAGAAATTTTATCCCTGAATCATCGTCTTCGAACTTATGGTGATTTTGAATAATAAAATTTAATTAAAAAATAGCATTGTAAATTGAAAATTTATGTAACACTATATATATAAAAGTAAGATTAAGTATTTTTAATTTCATCAGACGATACTTTCTTATAGCTCGGTGAAATAGTATACATTTTTTTTAATATTCTTTTTAATATTCCATTTTTCCAATTAGAACAAAATATTTACAACTTTGCAAACTATTTTTTTTTAAATAAAGTGATTTTATTGTTTGTAAGAAAGAAAGAAATCATTTATTCGTAATTTAAATTTAATTACTTCTTTTAAAGATTATTACATTTTCCCCTTTTTCAAACAATTTGAATGCCCTAAAATATGATAATCGCATCACAAATTAATAACATTCTAAAGTACATATATAAGGAATGCTTTAGATTTCGGAGGGCCTTGAATTACAGACAGTGTGTGCGCATAGTTTTATTACAACATTATACATACATAATTCGTGGCCGAGTGGTCTAGGCATCGGATCATGGCTAGCGTGTCATGAGTTCGATCCTAGTACCACTAAAGATCCGCCGTGTAGGGGAGCGATGCACGTTAAATCTGTCGAGAGCTCAAACGTCCTCCCGTTAGTGTGGTGTGGTAGTTAGGAGAGGGGGTGCCAGCTCAGGTGTCGTCCGCGTCACTTGACCATGGTTCAAAATTACGCGGACCGTCGCCAAAAGCCCTCGTGTTGCTAATTCAATGCGACGTTAATATTCTCTCACTCTCATACATAATTCATTTTTTCCTGTTCTAAGTTAAAATAAATTGTAGCATGACATTTTTTTCTTTTTCTAAGAATCTTTGAAGAGAAATCAAGACGAATGCAAGTATTAGTAGCACAAAATGCATAACAAAACAATTAAAATTGTAAAAACAATAAAATAGAATTTTCGTAATAAAAAAAACTTTTCCCTCTCTTCGTATAAAATAAGCAATATATATTAAAATTGATTTCATTCTCTTAAAATAAAAGAAATTTCGTTGCATTACATTTTCTGTGGAGGCAGTTACTTACATTATTGATTGAGAGATATTTTAATATCAAATACATCCTTACTCTTTGCTTATAAATAATTATTTTCTGATCATTTGAAAGATTTATATAATCTTAGCAAATAGAATTAATTACATTATCACAAAATGGGTTGGAAATGTATGAGTTGAATCAAAACCTATAACTAGAGCGTTATCAGTCCGTCCATCTTTTTTAAATGGAAAATGATCTCTAACATATTCTCACGGAACATTTATTTTTTCTTTACATAATTTCGATTCCTTGTAAAATATATTAGTCATTTATACAAATATGTAACAAGGGAAAAATACGCACGGTTAATTTTTACGTGCTGATTCAGATTAACATTTAATTAAAACTCTCAGCATCCATAATTTGGCCTTTTGATATCAACTAATACTCGGATAGTATTATAAGAAATGAAAAATCTCTCATAAAACCAAATAAATGAAATTATGAATAATAAATTAATAGAAGAAAATGGATTAAAATCTGAACTTAATTCGAGATTTTGATTTGACATTAAGGAAATTAAATGGTTGATTTTTGTTATTACGAGTCAGGAAAATCTCCATAAATTAAACAGATTTAAATTTCATATTCAATTTTATTCGTCTAAAAATTGACTTAGCCGTAAATTTAATGAATTATTCTTACTGGGAAAAATATTAATCTTAACTCTAACTGTACTGTAGGAAAAAAATTATTAGTTTTCCATACTAATTGAAAAAGAATTGTTAATCTAACATTTTCACTGTGTCTATTTAAAATGACTTTTTAGTAGACGACTTTCTCTGAATTATTTTTATACACATTTTTTTTATTTTTATTTTAACGCAAATTATGACGCTTAGATAAACACTGTATTTCATCACATGTATTAAATAAAATGTATTTAATTGACTGTATAACAGTGGTAAAATCCCATTCTAATTCGTTAATTACGCCTTCAGTATTAATATTAATATTTGAGATATTAATAACAAATATGATTCTAAGTATATGAAATTTATCAATGGTATATTAAAACAAAATTAATCAAATTTTAAAAATGACAAAAACACATGAAAAAATAATTTTGCAATATAACAAATATAATTCTTTCTGCTTGATAATTTTAACGCTTAGGTAAAAAGGTAATAATCTGTGTATAATTTAAATTATCCTCATATGTATGAACAGCTTTTATGTATTTGATACTACCGAAACAAATGACTGAACTTTTCTCGCATGAAAGCACGAGAGCTCAAAATCGTGCCGCACTATCGTAAAATCTTTTACAACCGATGCGTGAGAAAATACAGCTACCGATTTTAGTGTAGACTTACTTGTTTAGAAAGTAACATCATATTTATATGTTTGAAACAATTGTAGCAGAGACAAAATTAGTCATAGAGCAATTAACTTCCGCGCGTGTGCTATGTTTTTGATATTTCTTTATTTTTAGAATAATCACCGCTCCTCGAAACTTAGATTCGAAAAATACAAATTCTTCTGAAAGGTAATTCTTTTCTTAAATGATTATTTCTGAATGTGTTCTCATGGGCCATATTACAAGCACAAAAATAAATAAATAAATAAAATAAAAGACAATTTAATATCTTTAATGAAAAGTATTTAGTATACTGACATTTCTGGTCAAATCGCTGAAATAGTATATCAGGTATCTTTTTGTATTCAATCTGAAAAATAAATTAAAAAAGGGCTATTTAATTTAAAATCTTTTATAGTTAAAAATGTTTTAATATTTCTTAAAATTCATTTTTAACCTTTTCAATATGTTATAAATCATTAAAATAAAATTATAATAAAATAAAAAAGATCATAAATAAAAAGATCGAAATATTAAAATAAAAAAGATCAATTTTAATTCCATGACTCTTCGCATTTAAATTCTAATGTAGTATTTCCTTTGCATTGTTATGAAACTGCTGTAATGTAATTATTTTTCCAATAGACCTTTAAAATTTTATAAATTAAACATCTAATTAAAATATTTACATCTAATGTAATTAGCGCATATCCTTGCACCTAAGCACATTACAAGTAATAAGAAATCTGTTTTATATTTAAAACTTTCGTTAATTTGTTGGGAAAAACTATTACACATGATGTTTTAATTAACTCTTTTTTCCGGACTAGTGATTAACTTTAGTTTAAATCTGATATAGAAGCGTATTCAAAATTCCTTTCAAAAAAATTTTGCAATCTTATAAAAATTGCATTTTATTTGTTACTAATAAATGCAATGTTAACTTTATATTAATGTTACTCAAACAACCTTTTCCTAAATTATTTTGTTTTAAATGTATTTTTAATTGCAAATTTATAAGTATGTGGGATAATTTTATTATTTTTATCAACAGAGTCCTTTTAAACAAGGATTAGTAATTATATAAACTATAAATATGCTATCTAAATATAATTAATTTGTGTAAGAAAAATGAGACTAATGATCAATTAGTATTGTTTTAAGATAAATGCTTTTATAACCCTTATATTTCTAAAAGTGGCATAAATTCGCTTATAATAGTTCTAAAAACTGTATAAATTCATTCAGTGTGGTTATTTAACTATTTTTAGAGTAGCAATTATTAGAAATAATTAACTTTAGTTGACAGTGAGAGACAAGTTAAATAACGTGCGTATTTGAAAAAAAATAGACTTGTAAATCTTTTTCTCTTAATTTTTATAAATATACTTCATGATGTGTACTGAGGGGATAAAGTTTAGCTTTTTTTTTATCTTGTTACGGTTTATGTGCACCTAAATGGGAAAAAAATGTGATATAAAAATAATTTTACAATATTTTATTTTCATTAAATTTCTACTCACCATTCCTAACATTTGTATATCAAAAAAGCTAACACGTTATACTGGACTTGAATTTATCTATAATTTATGGTATTCAAAGAAGCATTCATGAAATCGAATAATCACATTTTTCATATACTTATAAAAGCTATCTACTCCTAAAGCCTTCAGACTGAAATCAGAAATAAACTCACTTGGAATGAAAGAAGAAATTTAGAATCATATGGTATAGTAAATTCTGAAAATTTAAGGGGTGTCTCTCTCCACAAAATTTGATACTTCCGTTTGCTGTACAAGCTGTCGTGAATTTAAGACTGATGCATATAAAAATAACTTCTAATTCTCGAATTTCACTGTCGACCATCTGTAAAAACATATGTGACCAATATGTTTGGGTCCTTTACTGTTGCAATTCAAAGCAGATTGTTTTTGTAACTAATGCTTTTTATACCATTATGTACCCTATGGTACTTGAAGAATACTTTCACTTGTAATTACTGGTAACCCAAAACATTATGAAAAGTCGCGAAGAAATCGCCTAGTTTTCGAATGGTGGCACATGGTTTTAAGAGTGAACGTTATTACTTCTAAATATGCCCATTAGGGTTAATTGAAAAACATTTTTCCAGAGTTTCAAAACCTACCTGTGCGAAAAATATGTTTTCTGAATTCTAAATGAAGGAAAAATAAAAATTAAATTAAAATTAATATATATGTTTTAAATACTAATACAAGGGACTTTTTTTACAATAAAAAATCAAAGTAATTTTTGTTAAAGAAAAACAGACATTTTTTGTACTTTTTAACACTTAATGCAATAAGAGGACACCTAATTATAGTTACAAGAGAAAAACATTAGATACATTTAACGCTTTTTTTAGCATTAAATTTTTAAAAAACTACTGTCGAAATGAATGTGCAAGATAAGCGAAAGATGGAGTGAGTGAGTGAGAGAATATTAACGTCGCACTGATTAGCAACACGAGGGCTTTTGGCGACGGTCCGCGTAATTTTGAACCGTGGTCAAGTGACGCGGACGACACCTGAGCTGGCACCCCCCTCTCCTAACTACCACACCACACCAACGGGAGGACGTTTGAGCTCTCGACAGATTTAACGTGCATCGCTCCCCTACACGGCGGATCTTTAGTGGTACTAGGATCGAACCCATGACACGCTAGCCATGATCCGATGCCTAGACCACTCAGCCCCCGCGGCTAGCGAAAGACGGAAAAAGCTTGGATCTGACCAAGGAGATAAAGCTTGAGTTATGAAATGTTGCAATTAACACTGTATTATTCGCTACTCAGTACTCGCATATCATTATTCATTGTTTTTGGTTATTTATATTGTAGAAAAATAATTTTATTTTGAGTCTGAAATCTTCAAAATCATTTAAATCTTTTTTTCGTTTTTTCGAAAATTCAACCTGTGACAATATTAAATTTTGAAATTATTTTTAAAACTTTTTTTCTTCTAATCACCATCATATTTTCCTATAGATAGGTACCAATTGATATTTTTCCCGGACGGAATCTCGATTCACCCTCGTGTACATACTTTACGAATGTTGTGTGTGGATGATGAGAATCTTTTAATCAACAACAATTCTTTAATCTCATTTTATACCCACTTTAACAAACATACATAACTAATGCATGTACATTCACTCAAGACACAAAAATATCAGTCTCCTGTAGGGTTTTTGAAAAATTAAATGAAGCCAGATAAATATAACGAAATGGCAGTATATGAAGTACATATTGAGTTTGTCGTTAGCCAGATCCATTTTGATTGCATTAAAATCGAATTCAAAGATTTAATTTTCAGAATTAATGGAAACGTTTTAATTTAATTTGAATAGTTTATAAAATTTTACATCGAACGTTTTATTGGAAGGTAAAAAAAATCCAATGAATTTAATCTCGAAAATTGTAAGAACGTACCTTAAAATTTATAATAAATTTCATTGGTCTACTCTAAGAAACGTTAAGTTTATTTTTCATATCAGTAATGTGTATTTTAATAACAATATTTTGTACCTATATATTAATCAGCATTCTAAATAATTACCGTAAAATCCAGCGTATAACGCGCACCTATACTTTTAAGCTGCAATTGTTAATTTTTTAAGTATATTCGCCGCGTATAACGCACACACACACCACACTCTTTTTTACTAAAAAAACCTAAATGTACTTGCGCAATCCTGATGTTTTGAAGTAATTTATTCGAGGTATTATTCTAATCTTTAGAAAACAAACTGTGTACTTCTAAGACTACAACCCTTTAAGTTCATAAGGATTGTCTTTTCTTTTAAATAAATAGTGTTTCGATATATGTAGAAGACTAATTTTTTTCTATGCTCATCTTTTTTTTTTATTTTTAAAGCTCTTAGTTTTATACCCGTCGTATAACGAGCACGCGTAACTTTCGATCTTATTTTTTGTGCAAAAAGTGCGCGTTATACACCGGATTTTACGGCAACTCTTTCTAGATAAATATAAATAGCTTTCTGAACGACAAAAAATATTTTACATTAATATGTAAATTAAAAAATTAAAATTATGCATTGATTTCCTTATTTCTTCAATGAAAAAAGTTCTAATACATTGACACGCACACACAGCATGATCTCCTTATTCTAAATAAAAATAAAAAAGCAAAGTAATAATAAAGAAAAAAAAAGAGTGAAACTCAAACTTTCACAAATCTGTCCCCAAGGCAATCGCACACTGTACGCATGGAAAATAATGCTTCCCGAGTAAAATCAATGAACCGTGTGATATAAAAGAAAATGAAATAAATTTCGTTTGCACAAATTTGTTACTTTATTTCAAATTGTTTCATTTAAAACTAAAAGGATGAAAAATAATCTTCAGGTGAAATTTTTTATCACATTAAATTATTATACTTTTCACGCTAAAAAAGTGTATTACAAATGCGTTTTCACATTTTTATGATTTTCAGAAGAGAAGAGTATCTTTTATTTAATATAAATAGAAAATATCGTAATTACAATGTAATAATTCTCTAAGAAATAAGCTGAGTTTTTTTTTTCTTGGTAAGAAAACTAGCACTTAACCCAGACAGTTTATTTATAAATTATATAATGCTCCTTTTATTTTTATTTTTTAAAAAAAATCTAGCATTAAGTTGAGGTCATTAATTTATTTTAATGTGGCAATTGTTTCCAATTATATAATAGTTGGGGTTTTTTTTAACGTATTCTTATTCCGAAGATCCTGCTTTAAGTAAGAAATAAATCTTGTAAGCATCGCTTTATAAAACAATAACGTTTTATAAAGAATGTAGAAAATTGATTTTATAATAACTATTGTTGAATTTACTCTAATGATTTTATTTAAAATTATGTATTGAATAAATTGAAGATATTTTTCACAATCGCAAAGGGGAAAAACAACTCTTCGTCCACAAAACAGACTTGTTTATATTATTTAAACAAATAAAAAAATATAAACTACTAACAATTATAAAAAAGGAGTTGTTATTTCATTGAAAAAAGTCAATAAATAATATTATAAATCCTATGAATGTTCCAGTATATAAACGACTGATTCTGTAAATTTATCAAAGATCGGTAATTTTATTTTGTGAGAATACACTAATAGAAGCTCCAAAAAAAAAAATTTTAACTATTAAAAGAGTTTCTTAAAACTAATTTTCCATTAATCATTTTAACCTCTGGATTTTTTTTTAAATTCAAAATATTATTCTTTGTGTGTAGACATTTTCTTTCTTTTTGATTTCTTTGTTTTTAATCATTTCTAGTTTAATAGCCAGAGTAACTTCAATTTTTGGCATTTTGTAATTGTTTTCTCTCTGTTTAGTTTTATAATATTCATCTTTTTTATAATTTAAATGAGAAGTGATTTTAATTTATACTAATTCATTTAACTTCGTTTATACTACTTTCACCTTAAATTAAAATTGCCTTAGGTTTTTTTTTTTTTTTTTTTGCATTTGATTATTTAGTTTTGTATGAATTCTAACTTCTTTTTTGAAGAAATTGTCATCTATTTTATTTGTACCATAATATCAGTATCTTTAAAATATCAATAAGAGCTTTGAAATACAATTCATTTTTATAATAAACGCCTTCTTCCAATAATTAATTTTTCTGTTTTGATTTATTTCTAAGAAAAAATTACATAACGTTAAAGAATTATGAAAAATTAACAGAGAATTATATGCCCGAGCAATATGAATTTATGTAATATAAATAATATATTCCTTATCTCTTTAGATGAAAAACATCATGAAGAATCATGAAATTTAAGACATTATTATTTGGAAACTTAAACTTTTATAAAACTGTTCATTAAAAACATATTAAATTATTTGAATATGTAATAATCGAGACATGCATAAAAATATTCTTGCTCGGATAATAAAAGAGTCCACCCTCATTGTTTATGAATTGTTTTAAGTTATTCATTAAACGATAAATAATGCTTATTTATTAATATTTGTATTGTGAAAAATAATTAGTTAATAATAAAAAGCTTATGCACCATTAAAATCAGCGTCACATTAAACAATAATACATAAAAAAAATATTAACGCACAATAGATGCATCAAAACTGTCAAAAAAAGCGTTTTCCTAATAGTCATATTACTCTTATTTATAAATAGTACTTAGATTAATGAATTTAATTAAAATTTGGCGAAAAAAATGATTTTGTAAAAAAAAGAAAAATTTCCTAGAAATAATTGTTCAATTTTTTTCCCCATCATTTTCATCCTCATCGAAATTTTTACTAGTTTTCATTTATTTTAATTACTAGTTATTCGCTTTTTCAAGAACTACTAAATGTTGATTATACATTAATATAAAACAACTAAAACTATTTCTTTGTTTTACAACATACATTTTCAGAAATTTTTCTTTGAATGTTCGTTACTTAAATCGTAATACGGAAAGAAACATCAAAGCCAATTATCTTCTTTCTTTTTCAAAAATACATTACTAGGAGCTATATATCTTATAATTTATCTATTAATCACATCAAATATATTAGAACTTCATTCCTACCGTACGTATTAATTTTTAATTGCTTGTAGAAAAAGATTTCCTGTAAAGATTGTTAAAGAATTTTTATATTCCCGTTTTATAAAAATTCGAAATTAAGCGAATTTTATCTGAAAGGAAAAAAAACTGTTTATTGTTAAAAATGACTGTTAGTGATTTTATGTTTCTTGATAAGTATATCTTAAAATGTATATTTGGTAAATCCAAATGAGAATTTTATAGACATTCATTTAACTTTTTTCATACCAACAAAGAGTTTATTAATAAAAATAAATATTTAAATTTCCGAAAAAAAATTGAAGTTTTTGAAAAATTGTTCGGATTTTTTTTGAGGATATAGAAATATGCACTCACTTTTTACAAAAACGATTTAAAAAAGTTTTCTTCCCAAATTTCAAAAGTAGTTTTTATTTATTACATATAAAAACTAATACTTATAAAATAATCATACAGTTTATTAATCTCTAAAAATTTATAAATATCTCTAAATATTTATAGTAATAAAACATTATTGATTGGATAAAAATATTTTCTCAAGACGTGATATTTTAGAAAGAGTAAATATATTAGAGCATAGGTCAAAGAAGGAATGTAAAAGATGCATTATCATTAAATGCATTATAAACAGTTTTGAAAACATGCAATCCAAATATGCTCATTTTGAAAATTCATTTCTTTTTTGTACTTCATAAATAAAATGTGTGTATTCTTGTACTAAATTTCCCTTTCGATTCTATTAATATTAAATAATGTTTTAAGCCATTTTTTGAATTGGGAAAAAAACTCACAAATCGTCTCACAAAGGAGTTTGTATTATTTCAAGTTTATTTATATTGATAACTAAAATTATTTATACATTCTCGAACTGATTTCCCATATTTCTTTAATATTTTCTTGAAACTGTCATTTTTGTCGTATTGGAGAAACTGTATTCAAAATATGTTTTTTAAAACTATATTTTAAATTAACCAGTGGTATTTTCGATTATTGGAAATTATATTTTCAGTTTCCTTTCATAAATGAGGTTTTTATTGTTTTCATTTCCACTTCAACTTACTGTTGAAACAGAAATGTCTTTGTTTTTAAAGCTTACACGGCTACCTATGTTCTATATTTAAAATTTTTTAAATGTAGCTCTTCCCATTCAACTTTACCATTTTCTGGTTAATTGTTTTTAAAATTGATATTTTTAAACTTCCTTTTTTTTATATATATTACAGTTAAGTTTATGAACGCTTCAGACATATGTATAATTTGATAAATTAAACAACACCTTTAATATATATTTAATGATATTCACATTTGATAAATAATGTTCAAAAGTTATTAATTACACAAATAATTGCATAACAGTAGTTAATGGAACTATTTTGATTTAATGCATTAATCTAAAAAATAGTGCAAATTACAATGAAATTTATTTAGTTATCCAGCAAAATTTTGAATATTGCATCTGACTTTTGATAATTATTCTAAATTTTTTCTACAATACGAAGAATTTTTAATGTTTAAGCTATCTAAAAAATTTTAAAGTACACACACAGCTAAACTCATAAGGAAAATATTTTGAGTACACAAATGAATGTTCATAATCGTATTAAACTGAAAGTCACAAATTGGAACCCCTGATATTGCGATATGAAGTAGAGCAGTGCAGGGTCAAGGTTTGCATTAAAATATTTATTTGTTTTTATTTAACTGTATTGAAAAGGAATATCTATATTTTGAGTTGTTTATTTCTTATTTGAAAATAAATATATTTAAAAAATACATAATACATGAACAAATTTTAATATTTTTATTTATGTTGAAGGAATAGTTATACTTAAAGTAGTTCCTTTTTATGTTAATAAGTACCTTTAAAAGATGCAAAATTAATATACAATACTACACTAAATTTATATCCTTGACCTCTATTCCTTAACTCTGCGTGCATTATCACGGGAATCAAAATGGTAGGATATATTGTTTCAAATATATTCTAAAGTCTTACACCCTGAATCAAGTTGGTAGATTGGTTTTTGGCAAGCCACGGCTACAAGGTGTTGCCGCCTTATGGTCTAAATGGTATCACTCGACATCTGCCCTAAAAACAGGTTAATACAGAAATCAAGTACTGTGCTAAAACAAAGATTGGGATTGTACACAGCTGCGGTAATATAAAATATTGGCAAAGTGGGATGTATTGCACACCAGTTTCTTTTTTCTTTCTTCCCTTCTCTTTTTACGATTTGCAGGTAAAATTCCTCCCTCCCATTTGTTTAGAAAAGATCAAAGAGGCACCGCTCTTCGCGAGCACTAAGTAATGTTGACCGAAGCATACTTGCAAAACGTCCTAAGGCAAATGAAATCCCTATGATGAGTATCTATGACTTGCCTCACTCCCCACTTTCGTCAATAATGAATGATTTTCTCGGTTTATGACTTTCTTAGGCGCGGGTTCTGACATGTTCTGGTTACCGATATTTTTGTTTTCGTTTTTCTTTTCCAAAACTCTTTGTCTGCGATTTATGTATATTTGTGGTACATTTTTTGTTTGAATTTTTCTTTAAAAATTTTTTTTTAAATATTTGTTTTGTTTGTAAAAACATTTATCAAGCAAATACGTATGCGTGGAATGCGGAGTTTTACTTTAAATTTTATAATTTTAAAATAAAACATACTGTTGATACTAGAATTTTCTTTTTTCTAAAATAATTGAAAATACCTGTCTGAAAGTTTGCTTTTGAATATAAAGAAGTACATATGTATAGCGCTAATACTGTTAGTGGTAACTATAATCAATTTTGCTAAACAACTTTTTCCTTTCTTTATTATTAATTCTTTTACTATAACACGATACTCGAATATTAATTATGTTTATATGTATAACTGTTTTATTCCCATGCTGTGGGAAAACAAAGTAAAATTTATAAATGATTCAGTGCAAAATATATTATAAGTTTCAAATAACTGACATAAAAAAATCATTAAAAATGATTATAAGTAAATAATATGAAACATTTATTTTAGATATACAACCTAGTTCCGTCTATTTACCAATTTGTTTAAAAGAGAAAGTACTCATTCTTATTTAAACAGACGAATATTGCCATAATACAAGAAAAATTAAAATAATTGGAAAAAAAATTTATTTTTGCAGAAATTTTTTTTTAAAAATATATTTTTAAATGAAATAATTTTAGTTCAAGGCCATATTTCTTGAAAACTATGTAGTATTAGAAATACGCTTGAGAAAATCTAACATTTTTTCGGTCTTTTTAATGATAGCACTCAAAGTACTTTTTTCACCGAAATGCAATTGTACTCAAAGAAAATCAAATTTAGAAAAAATATGACTTCTTTAGACTTCAGAAGTAAAATTATAATTCTTATTTAAACGGGAATTTGAAACAAACAAATATGCACGACTCACAATCTCAAAAATCTAGGCTCAATTCGGCTCGACTGATGGCTGCATTTCAATTAAGTAAGTTGAATGATCGTTTATGGTATTAGGCCAAGGCCTAGACATGGACAATGGTCATCACATAATTATGCAGTTTTACCACTTTTACCAGTTGATATGCAGTTTAAAATTCCGTGTTTTTCGGAAAATATATACGGGAAAAATATTTGACCATTAAAATTATCCGGATCATGATCTTATAAAGCCAGAGGGGAGAGCGAAACGTGGCCCTCACCGAGGAAGAGGCCCTGGGCCTGGGTCCAGTTGGCCCATACCTTAAGACGTCCCTGCCTATATTGCATAATTTGAATTAATCTAACTTGACAGAATGCTATAATATTATACAGTGATAATGTAATATCCCTATCATATGTAGAAAGTAATAAAATTTTAATATTCTAAAATGAACAGAATACTATTAAAAAAAGATTTAATTACCCGTTTCTACAAATCTGAGAGAGATGAAAAATTGCTAACCAAATGCATTAGTAAAAGGTGATTTTTAACAACAATGTATACATTTTGTTGGATAAAGTAGAAAAATAAACAATATATTTATTTTAAATTCCCATTCAAACTAAAGCCGTTAAAGGAGCTATTTTTGGGGTTTTCAGACATAAATAAATTATGCTTAAAATTGAAGAATGCAAATTATAGCACATTCGAAATTTTTGAAGTAGAAAGTTGTCATTCAAAATTATATATTTTTAAAAAAATGTAATGATTACTTGACTGATTATCTTGCTCTAGAATTATATAACATTAAAAGAGTATTATAAGAAAAAGGCAATCACATATGGAACGAAATGATATTTTTAAGAGACATTATACTAACCTATACAAATATTTGAACTGTATGTGTGTATGTGCGACGTGCATGAGCGCTCGTTTTTCCAGATTATATAAGTAACATAATAACAGCCTAAAATAAAATTCAAAACAAGATTTAAATGAAATGACTCTGCTCGAAGTACGTAATTGAGAACTGCCCAAAAACTATTTTTTCAAATTAATTTTCTTTGTAAAGTTTGATTTAAAATAGAGATGATAATTTTTTACACATAGCTTCCTAAGTTATTTAAATAACATTTTTACGAATATATATATATACTCATGATTAGTTATTAAGACAAGGACAAATCTTCACTCTTAACTCTAATTTGTATCTCCCAACGACTGCATCTTGGGAAAAAATCACTCTTGTGCGCGGAGAAAGTGTGGAGATAAACTTTTCTTCCCATGTAATAGCCTATGGCAAAAAGATCCTTAATTACACGGTTGATCAACCACAGCTTCCTTTAACACTTTTGCATGTCAAATGACGCAAAGGGGACGGTAAAAACCCGCTTTATTCGCTACCATCTCGGGATGGCTCTGACTCATTGTGGCCGTACTTTTGCGCTCAAGTAACGGAAAAGCATTGTTCAAATTTTGCTCAAAAATGTGTTACGCATTGCTTCTTTTCAACGTAATCACACCTTAAGTGTTAAAAGTAAAGTAAGTTACGAGAAATATTACTTTTTTTTATGTAACCCAAGTTTTTTATTTCTTTTTATTTATTTGACGCAATCGAAGTGGTTGAATTTATAATTGAATTGCTAATTTTTTTCCCGTCTAACGCGGATGTGAATTTTTTCGTGTAGTCTATATATCAATTCCTGTGTGGTGCTGCCATCTTTTTTCACTAAGAAATGAGTAAAAACTATTTATGGAATTAACTTATAGTAACAAATATTATTTTTATAAATATTAAAACACAATTTAAAAGCGTTTTTAGTAGTATTAACTCATATCATATTTGAAAATTAATAAAAATGTTTCATTCTATTAGAAAAAAAAATTGCAGTGGTGTCTTAAGACAGACATAAAAAGTAAATTACACACATTAGCCTTTATTTCAAATTAACTTATTTATTTTCAAAAGTTGTGTTGTAGTCCTTTAGGGGCTTCGGCTACCAAAATTTCAATTTAAGATTCTCAATCTTATAAAAAATTTATTTCATTAATAAATCAACTAAATATTTTAAATTATACTATAAAATAAACAATTATATAATTTTTATAATCATACATATATTCAAGAAGAGATAATTTTGCAGCATATAAATTTATTATTGTTTGTAAAAGTGTACACGCACACTGTTTAATTTTATATTAAAATTTTTTTTTCTGTTTAAAATTTATATGAATCATTAAAAGACATTTATTTATTAAACATGAAATTTTTAACCTGGTTTTAAGGATATTTAACGTAGAATATGAGACAAAAATCATGGAACTTATCAAAAGGTCGAAATTGACTTGTTTTAATGTGTTCCACAGCAAGTCCTATTTTTTAAAAAAAATTTCCCAGTGAGGCTGCGTTTTAGCAACACTATTTTAAAATGTATTATAAAAAAATGCCTTCACTGACTGTGTTTCTCTAAATGTTTCTCATTTCGTACTACTTTTAATTCTGCAAAAAAATATTAACAATGTCTGAATAAGGTAAAGCAGGAAATCTTGGCGTTACTCAACCTTAAGCTATTATTTTATTGCTTTTTTTTTTTTTTTTTTTTTTTTTTTTTTTTTTTAATAGCTTTATGCTAACAAATACCACGCCTACATTTCAGATTATCTGCTAGAAAAAAGCCTGATAAAAATTGAATTGATTATTTTTCTAATGCGCATCAATGAGATTGACATTATATATACAGTAATAAATCATTTTAAGAAAGAATTGTGCAATTCATGCAAAAATTCTAGTTTGTGAATTATTTACTGGGGGGGGGGGGAGATCAAATGGATTTGGTCAAGATTTAAAAGTTGCACGTACTTTTTATGATATTATTATGAATGAAATTAAAACTTCAAAATGGATTCTCCCAAAGCACAAATACTAAATATCATTTTGATAACTCAGATAATTAAAAATTTAATTCGCAAGAATAGAAAAATTCTCGCATTTTTATATATTTGTTTTTGGTGATATATATATATATCCCATGTGCGCGAGATTCAACACTTATATTATTATTAAAATATTTTAAGACATTTATTTAAACAAATGCACATATACAGTTCTTAGATTTTGATGTATTTTACCTATAAATTGTTATTTGATTTTGCTTTTATTCGTGTACAATATTTAACATGCGAAGGCTTTTAAAACCATGGGGAAAAAATAAAGGCATTAACATCTTTTGTACATGTTTTGCATTAGCTCTGAGCATGGAATTAGCTCTGAAGTGTGTGCATTAATTTTTTTAATAATTATTAAGATAAAGTTTTATGAAATATTGATCTTTCATTCGTTTTTTTTCTATATATTCATTATGGCAGTATACTGTTTAATTGTTCTACATTTGTGCAATTTTTTATGGTAAGTAATTTTAAATAAGCTAATTAACATTTCATAAAAGTTTCAGACTATTCGATGAATATTATATCATGCTATTCATGGAATGAAAACTTCAAACTCATATTTCTCCATGTTGAATTTTTGTACATATACTGTTATTCAAAACCCTAAGGCTTTTTTGATAATTGAAGTATGTGTTTGAAATTTTTTATGCATGTTCTGAAATGTATGTTTTGTAAAACTGTGCATGAAATTAGCTCTAACATGCGTAGTACTTTTTTTTTAAAAATTTCAAAATCAAAATTAATGTTTTTTGGGAATTTTTGGAAATTTAACTATAAAAAAATTAATAAAAAATTAAAGAGCAGCAGCAGAAAAAAACCCATGCACAGTTTTATGTAGTATATTATAAGGTACTTGGGAAAAAAATTTTGAAGAAAAAGAGACATATTTAAAAAAGCTTTAGGGATTTAAAAAATGCTTAAAAAAGCTAAAAAAAAATTTTAATTTTACAAACATTTTGCAACAAGTTAAAAAAATTTTGTATGGAATTATTATTAAATATTAAACTTTCTGAAATACAATTAAAACCAAATATCAAATATTAAAAATAAAAAAAATTGTGAAGATGGTACCACATCGCCTTAACAATTCAGTTGCATATTAATTAATGCTATTGCATTAAATCATGTAAAAAGTCGTCATTACCTATTTAATGTTTTTTTTTAAAATTTAAGTATTAAATACATAGGATTGTTATTTATGTTTATGTTTGGGACCGTGATTTTTGAAAAAAGGTATAAATGAATATTTTTTATATTTAGTGTCAGTTGAATTAAAATATATATAAAATCATAATTGTTAAATACATAAATTGTTATTTATTTTACGTTTGGACGTGATTTTTGAAAAAAGGTATAAATGAATATTTTTTATATTTAGTGTCAGTTGAATTAAAATATACTTATAAATAAAATCATTTTAAGAATATATTACAAGAAAAAACTATTTAACTGCAGTTTTTAAGAAAAAAAATGAAGAAAAAATGTCATACTTTCAGAGCATTCTCCTTTTATGAAAAATACTGCGCTAACAACAATATTTTGCCTATATACTGCAACGACTTTTACACCGAGACTGAACAACTATTTATGAAAAATTCGTATAATTTTCAGAGTTACGATCAAACGAAATAATAACAGATGTTTTTTGTTGAAATTTCTCTGATATAATAAAATATGAATAAATCCATTTCTAAATTATATATTTTAAAAATCTTACTTCAACCTCAGTATAGGTCCCAGATATATATAGGTAAAATATTATTATAAAAACACATTTTTCATAGAAGGAAAATGTTTTGAAAATATGCCATTCTTTCTTCATTTTTGCAAAAAAAAATTGTATCTAAGTTCTTTTTCCATGCAATAATATTCGTAAAACAATTTTATATGTATTTTCTAATTCAACTGACTCTAAATATATAAATAAAAATTATCCATTTATACGCTATTTCAACGTTGCGATTCCAAACGTAATAAAAACTTTAATAAATGCACATATTGCAATATTTATTTTTGGCAGGGATTTTCATGGGGAAATTTTACAGATAGCGCTAGAGTTATAATAATATTTCCCGTGAATATGTTTCGCAGAAATCAGGGAAAAAATTGATTTAGAAATTTTTATAGTAAAAATAAACTATAACTCCCCACCCCCCATCTGCTTCTAATGCAATTTTAATGCGTACAATTTTAATTCTAACTAAATTAGAAGTATTTCAGCAATCCAAACTATAATGGTAGTATGCGTTACTTAAAGATAAAAGTATTTATATATATACTTTAAATAGAAATTTTTCAAAAATAAGAATTACAGCACACAAAAGGAACATTTTTAAAAATTGTATGTATCTTATAACTTTGAAACTTCGCACACGCATTAATCCTGCATAAATGAACATTTTATTGAAAGATTTTATCTGTGTGCCAAAAAAATTATTTAAAAAATGTTTACGGGTTAAAATGTACACAGATTTTCATCGTTTAGAAACTTTTCCCATGTTATTCCCTAAATAAATTTTTAACTAATTCTCAAAAATTTTTAAATGCCCTCATTAAACAATAATAATCCTTCATTAAATTCACACATAAAGAAATTGTAGTTTGTATGGACCTTTTCTTTTTAATTGTTCCTTAAAAACGTAGTACTTTTAGGCAGCGTTTCTCAAACCGAGAGGTGCACTCCCCCTCCCTAAGGAGAGTGATAACCCTACATGGGGACGCGAGCATATTGAAAAGTCGAAAATAAAAGATTATTTTAAAAAAATCATTAATTTACTGGTAGAAGCAAAAAACAAAATACCTTCTGACACATTTACACTGATTTATAAGTGCATCATTACTGCACAAGGAATATTATAACTAATTTATCGATACTAAGATAAGAACAATCTTAATAATTACTGGTAATGGTTTTCCATGAGCTTGTCATATACAAAATTTAATACTTATCTTGATAATTCGAACGGTTTTTAATTAAAGTCGTATAGTAGCTTTAGCGTCATAATACATCAATCATTGCCTTCTATATTTATTTTATTGAAACGGAAGGGGGCGCGATGAAAATTGGGTCGCAAGCATTGGAAGTTTGTGAAGCATTTTTCATTATGGAGGTATGGAAAATAGGGTATAACTGTGAAAATGTTCTGAACTTGAATCTTGGGTATACTATCTATTTTATTAATTTCGATAATTCTGAGTAAAATCTTAATTGTAATATAGCAATGAAAAAAATTTATTAAAATGTCTTTCTTTTCAAATTATTTCATTTCTTAAATTGAATAGTTTATAAAAGAGAATATATATAAATATATATATATTCTCTCTTTATTATCGGATTATATATATATATATATACTAGCTGGACCCGACACACAAACGTTGTTTTGCCATATAAATCATTTCTAGAGAATATTTTGGTAGTCAACTAAAAATTAACTAACTCATTGTAAGTGTGTGGGGATGAGGTATATGACTGAAGAAGGAATGGAGTGCTGTGATGACGGTCTATAAGTAACAAAACACCAAACATTAATTTTTTGAATTCTTTGTACTTTTATTATTTTAACTAATAAACTTCAAATTGCATCTCTATCGCAAATTATGACAATTAAAAATATTTTTATCAGTCTTTTAGTGCAATGGAGTGTACAATATTTTTAGTGAGTCCATCTTTAGCCAACACAAACAAAACTAGATGATTTACCCACGCGAGAACATGCCGCGTATAATTGTCCGTGTGAAAAACACGGTGTGCCCAAATCTAAGCCACAGACATCGTTTGGCCTTGAAACTTATTGATAGTCATTGCGAATGCCAATCTAATTCGAAATTGAATCCGTTTGAATTCAATTGGCACATCTGTGTGGAATAATAGGGATTCGTGATAGTAATACATCTTCTCCACGGAACTTTCCATTCAAAATGATTGCCTCGACAACGTTTTTCATCAATTTTTTAATGACTAATCGTGTGCTATTGCACGGCCGTGGCGGGTTCAAACTATGAAGCAAAATAACCGGAGATCCAACCTTCAGTTGTAAATGGTACGATGGCATGCCTGGCAAATCCAATGAGTTAAAAAACTCTGCTGGATAATTTACAGCTTCTTTGGTATTGATAGATTTGTATGGCATCAAGTCCCCAAGCAACAACTGTTGTATCTTGAAATTGAAATCTCTGGACGTCCATATTTTTTGCTGCCAAAATTGCTCTTTCAGCCAGCCATTCAAGATTCAAGTATTGTGTGTATATCGGGAGATATCTGGTCAATGAGAGCATTTTACGAGTTAATGATTGTGCAGAAATCGGTCAGCAATTTTATGCATCCAGTGTTTTCATGTACAGCTACTTTTCCATCGCTGATATCTAACATTTGTTTTGAGAATGTTTCAGTGGACAGATCTTGAAGCATTTGAACGCGCATATTTACTTTCAGCTGTACTTTTTCCAACATTACGCCCCATTGGCGATGATTTCAAGCAAGCGTTGATCTCAATAGCGCACGTTGAACTTGGATTGACGTGACAATGGTTCAGGTGGAGTTTCAAGTTCTGGTAGTTGCACTTTTCCTGACGCGCAACACATCCCAGCTGGCTAATTTTTTAAATTTAAATGCATTACAATGCTGACATTCCTTGTCCATAGCACCAATTTCCACATTCGAATGAGCGTCGGGCTCATACTCGAATGCTAGACGACGGAATGAATCGGATGTAAATGCTCGATGTAGTTTTTGGCGTTGTTAGTCATTTGCTTTGCGTGTGTCAAATACGAACCGACATGCTTGTCTTTGTTCTAATCGTCTTTGTTGATTTTATCTAACTCGTGCCCCTTGTGATTGCGATTCACGCAACTGCGCCATGTTCACACTCATATCTTCATTATCCTGTTGGATTTGTTCGCCTGTTCTTTGAGCTCTTCTATTTCGCATGGCTGTAGATTTAGTCGTTCGACGGCCCAAATCAGACCCTTTGCGTCTGGCTGGCATTGTTCACTGTACAAAACACACAAATAGATCAAATTGAAGTACTTAATGCTAGAAAACAGTATACTGATATTGTACCTGTTATTTTATTATTTTACCTATACCTTTCACAATTATAAAATGCGTATATATTTATCTCTTAATTGAAAATGATTCCCAAAAAATTTGCGTGCACTGAGTATTACAGTTTTATTAACTGTCGTTTAATATTAAGTAAACTAATAAATAATAAATAAGAACTCATAAATGTCTGAAAATATTCAGAAATGGTTTATACAGGTAACATAATAGTTGTTAGCGGGAGCACGGGACCCTTTTTGAAAACTATTGATTTATATGAGATCACTTAATTAAAACTGAACGTGAGAACTATATTGAGCAAAATGGCAATAACTGATCTGGTGTCATTTATTTTAAATAATGATAACGAAGTAAAATCGAATGAGTTTTTTGCAAATATTTTTGTTTTATAAACGGAGGCAATATATGAATATTTGAATTTAAGATATGTACAAAAATAAATAAACTTTTCACTCGCCAAATTTGGTGATTTTTCATTTGTTATAGACACCCCTTTTGCTAGTGTAACTTATGAGCAGGGTGATTTAGAAGGTGGAACAGAGAAAAGTCACATCTGGAGCGAAACCGATTTTCGACGCCAAGCGAAATAAACGGTGAAATGAACAACACACAGGGTAAAAAAATTGCGCGTTTTAAGGTTTTTAACTAATACCTTTTTAACAAATTGCAATATCGGAATGAAAAATAGTTTACGTCCTATTCTCAGACCTACTGAATATACGCACAAAATTTCATAAGAATCGGTCTAACCGTTTCGGAGGAGTTTGGTTACAAACACTGTGACAGGAGAATTTTATATATTAGATATATATAAAGGAGAAAAGCGACTCACTGACTGACTGACTGACTAATCACGATATCTCCGAAACTGTTCATACAACAGACTTGAAATTTTGTAGATATGTTCTTTTTATGGAGTAGTGATCATCTAAGAACGGATTTTTCGAAATTCCAAACACAAGGGGCGTTACAAATAATGTTTCTATTTTTAAATTACTCGGCGCACAATCTTGAAATTCGGTAAGTAGATTCCTTTCATAGAGTAGAGATCCGCTACAAAATGAGTTTGGTGAATATCGATCCCCAAGTGGCGTTGCAGGGGCTTAGGGTGCATTTTAGATAATTATTTCCATTTCTAAACTATTAGACACACAGTCTTTAAATTTGATAAATAGATTCCTTTCATAGAGTAGATATCAGTTACAAGATAAGTTAAGTTTTGTGAAAATAGCCCCCCCCCAAGTGGCGTTGTGGTGGATTAAGGGGCGTAATAGATAAATATTTCCGTTTTTAAACTATCATATCTACCTGCTTGAAAATTGGTAGGCATGTTTCTCTCATGGAGCATATATCCGCTACAAAATGGATTTCGTGAAAATTGATCCCCAAGTGGCGTTGCATGGCTTAAGGGGCGTTGATAATTATTTCCATTTTTAAACTACTCGGACGTACTATCTTGAAATTTGGTAAACAGATTCTTTTCATAGAGTAGAGATCCGCTACAAAATGAATTTGGTGAAAATCGACCCAAGTGGCGTTGTGGGGGCTTAGGGGGCGTTTTAGATAATTAATTTCCATTTTGAAATTATTCGACGCACAGTCTTTAAATTTTATAAGTAGATTCCTTTCATAGATTAGAGATCAGCTGCAAAATGGGTTTTGTGAAAATAGCTCCCACAATTGGTGTTGCACGGGATTAAGGAGGGGGGGGGTGTAATAGATAAATGTTTCTGTTTTTAACTACTAGACCTACCTACTTGAAAACTGGTAGGCATGTTTTTTTCATGGAGTAAAATCCGGTACAAAATGGATTTAGTGGAAATTAACCCCACGGGGTGTTGCGGGGGTTAAGGGGCGTTATAAATTCCGATTTTTAAACTATTAGAAGTACAATCTTGGAATTGGGTAAGCAGATTCCTCTTACAGGGTAGAGATCCACTACAAAATTGTTTCTTTGAAATCGACTCCCAAGTGGCGTTACGGGGCTCAAGGAGCTTTCTAGATAGTTATTTCCATTTTTAAACTACTGGAAGTACAGTCTTGAAATAGATAAGCAGAATCCTTTCATGGAATAAAGAAGCGCTATATAATGTGTTTTGTGAAAATCGACCCCAAGTGGCGTTGCGGGGGCTCAGGGAGCGTCATAAAAAATTATTCCCATTTTTAAAGTATGAGACGTACAGTCTTGAAATTTGGTTAGCAGATTCCTTTCGTATTGTAGAGAACCGCTACAAAATGGGTTTCGCGAAAATCAAACCACAAGTTTCATTTCGGGGAATTAAGGGGCGTAATAGATAAATATTTCCGTTTTTAAACTGTTATATCTACCCGCTTGAAAATTGGTAGGCACGTTTCTTCCTTGGAACAGAGTTTTTCTAACAAAAAGTAAAACAAAAATCGACCCCTAAGGATGGTTGCGAAGGGTCAAGGGGAGTTATAGAAAAAAAATTACTGTTTTTGAATAGTTATACCCACGTACTTGAAATTTGTTAAGCATGTTTCTTTTGTTGAATAGGGAACTACTAAGAATGTATTTTACGGAAATCAACTCCTGGGGGAGCAGGGGGTTACTGGGGCGTATTGACAAAAAATCTCCTTTTTTCGAACAACAAGGACTATAATAATGGAGTTTGGTTTGCATTTTCCTTTTTTTAAATTGAAATCTGCTAAGAACAGTTATATTGGAGTAGTATTTACAGAGTAGAGATCCACCAAAAATTGATTTTGCGGAAATCCACTTTCTTATAGGGTTACGAAAGTGCAAGCATCATTCTATACTTCAATTTTAGAGATTTTTAGAAAATACAAATTAGAAGTCCTGTCCTTTTTTATATCAAGAGTCGAGAGTTACAGTTATAATTATATTTTTCAACATAATCGAATTCTTAATGCTAGGGCTTAGATATCAAAAATTTATGTATATATATATATATATATATATTTCTATATAAACAGTATATATTTATAAAACATCGTGAAATACCCAGCGAAGCGGGTGGGTAACGGCTAGTATATATATATATATATATAATCCAATGTGCTCATGTTTTTATGGAGATAAAAAGTTATTTATATTCAGAATTCTCGTTCCTATGCGGACATGATGTTCTCTAGTGTGGAGATCAGGAGGAAAATAATTTTTAAAAAAAAACGATTTCAGAATTTAATATTGCCTCAAAGGGGCTGAATTTTTGATGACTTAATTTTGGTTAGATGGTTTTAGACATAAAATCAAATTATTTTTCTACAATATAAATTTCTAAAAATGATGATTATTGATAAATGAATACAAAACAGTGAAATGCACATTGCACCACACATTTCGTAACTCCAGCTCTCTCTCCCAGTTTCGTCGAATCAATCCAATCCAAGTCTTTCTCCGTCTACTACTTTATCGTTTGCTGTTACTTTGACGCGATATCTTTTTTTTAAATTTAATATTAAAGAAGCTATTATAAATGTGCCTGATGCTTTTTTTTTGTAACTATTGATTAGGTGTCTTCTTATTGCAATAAATGTTAAATTGTAATAAAACACCTATTCTTCTTTAACAAAAATTACGTTAATTTTTTACCATAAGAAATCCCAAAATACTTAAGTTTCATTACTCTTGTGTGTGACAGTACTTAACATAAAAATTAATTTTTTCCTCCCTCTATATATTAGGTTATATCTTTTCCGCATAGGTAGGACTTGAAATTCTGTAAAAAAAAACCTATTCAACCTAATAAATCATTTACTCAAGACTGTCCTAAATAACTTTCATATAAAAAATTGTGTAGCCTGAATATTTTACGAAATCTTGTAATGATTTAATATTTAATCAAACGAGTTTTAGAAGAAAAAAACTTCATGGAATTATTTTTAAATATTCGTATTAACAAAATATACTGCAAAATCATTGCCACTAAGATGCATTTAATTATTTAAATCCTAATTATAAATAGTTTTTTGTTTTCAAAGGGCTTCCGTGATATATCGATTGTTTAAAACATATGAATGCGCTTAGTTCAAATAAATCTTTCTTTAAATATAAACCAGCGTTTCACTAGTTAAAATTAGGAAAAGTAATGTAAAAAATAAAGAAATGGAAGACAGCAATAAAAGAAGAGACAAAAAGAAAGAAAGTAGAGGAGGAAAAAAAAACAACTTCCACTCTCAAGTTACAAATCTGACAACCGCATTCAATTTACACCGATCTCCAAAGCATCCCGACATAAGCGAACGATCACTACCTAAAAGACCAAAACGGAAACAAACCACCACAATATATGGCTTTTCTGCATCGTAATATGAATTTAATAGCCTCCGGTACTTCTCATCCTCCCTTGCAAGGGGGCAGAAGACCCCCTAGCAAAAAAAAAGCAGCACAAAAGAGAGAAAGAGAACAGAATGCATTAAACAAATCGCATTCTTTTTCTTTTTTTTTTTACAATAATAGAATAGGCAAGTCTCCTCACGGGCGGAAAGTGACTGAAAAGAGAAAGAAAAAAGAATTAAAACCACCGCCATGGTTTTTAAAACTATAATTGCAGGGGGACAAAAGACCGGTATTACTGACACCCGTCTCTATCGCTTTTTGCTTCGGGGAGGAGGGCCAGGTAGACGGGGAAGGGTGGTGGTGGAGCAATGAGTAAATTCTTAGTCTCAGCGGGCCCACCCGGTCAGTTTCGAACATCTTCGTGCGATGAAGGCTGTTGTTGCTGACACTGCTACACGGCAGAGATGATTTTCTGCTCCGTCGCTCTACAGTATGAAGTCGTAATAGCTTTTGAGGCAAAAAAGAACGTGCGTTGCTTTTATTATTTTCTTTTAGTAGCTGGAAACTGAATATATATACAAACACATGCTCTTTGTACGTATATGAATCGGATGAGAATGTATTTGATTGATAGATTTAATGATATATATAATTCAGAAGTCTTTCAATGATCTACTTTTTAGAAGAGAAAAGAGCCTCACATTTTGACATTCTTGATAACCGTGTTGAGAAATTAGTTTTTTTAAAAACTCTATTTTTGTTGGTTTTTGATTGAGTAAGAGTTTATTAACATCACTCTCTAAAGTTTCATCAGGGATATTGGTAATGGACCTCGCAATTTTGAGCCATGATCAAATGACAAGAATGACTCCTAAGCTGGCATCCCCCTCTCCGCCACCCCCTCCGAGAACTTTCAGCCACAACAGAGTTGTGCATTAGCCTCTTTACACAGCTGGTCTTCAATGGGTCTAGGCTTGAACTCATAACCCACGGATCACGAGTTCATTACCATGACCACTTGCCTACCATGACCTATGGGTTTTTTTTTGTATTAATATTATCACAAAGCTATATGAGTGGGTGTATGACCTCACAAATTTATAACTTTAAAAGAGAAGAGGCCGAGTTTGTCTCGTTCCTTACTTTCATACCACATCAAAAGGGAAATTTAAAGCTAAGGTGAATTTAGTTAACTTAATCCACATGACAAGTGTTGAATAGATCAAGAATCAAACCTACGTCTTGAACTGAACGAGTTACCGTGAAATCTATTGTTATTTAATGAAATGATAAGAAAAAGTTTTTTCTAATATGTTGGAAAAAGTTTCTGTGGTCTATTCATAATTAACCACTCATCAATGGATGTACAATTACATAATCTGATAATTCTTGGAATGTATGCTATTTTTTAAATTTTCATTAGTTTTCCAGAATATCAAAACAAAACACTTGGGAAAAGGATGGTTAAATTCTGAATGGTGAAGACACAGCAAGGTATAGCAGCCATTGAATCAAACCGGAAATGATTACCAGAAAGAGATTGTGATAATTTACCCTTATTAAATCAAACACTAGAAATGACTACACGTATCTGAACGAGACGCAGCTCCTCGGCTTTGACGATTCAAATACTATACGTATTGCTGCATTCCAAAAGTTGAGATGACAATGCGGCTTTGGGATACACTGATACCAATCAATATGCAGCAATATCATCCACAAACCATCTATCTCGTTGATTATTTGAATATTATTCGGTAGTGACAATCACTTGCATTGAATCATTGCTCTAGATTGAAGTGATAAGTTGGCTGGATGGAAGAAACCCCACGCTAGAGATAGCTAAACTTAAAATACCTTTGACAAATAATATTTAAAAAGAAACATAAATTAAAAACTAATAAACTTTAATGCTCTTTTTATAGATTTTCCATTACGGAGGAATTATTCTTATATTTTAAATCTGGTGTATTCTGCTCCAATAAAAATAAATCTAAAAGTTGTTTCTTTCTAATAATAATTGTTGTGAAAATCTTTCAGAAATTATTTACAAAACAGCTGACTCGAAATTATAAAGGTAATGCTGAACACTATAAAAGACATCGCGAGAGAGTAGTTTCAGATAGATGTATTTTTCTAAAAAATGATTTACATTTTTTTAATGAAAAAAAAACTGTTCAAACGGGACTTAAAGAAACGCGTACCTCCTTTTGAAAAGTATTAATTTAGATAAATAACTTATAACTTCCTATAAGAGTAATTTTTAGTTTAAAATTAAAACGAAGAGTGCATACACAGAAATGAATTATAGATGCAACGTTATTTTGAGTAACGTTGCATTTATAAGGAAATTTCACTTTGTAACAATAGAATAAATTAGTTTCAAAATCCTGTCTTGCGAAATTTATAACCTCTCTCTGTCTTCCACTGCTAAGAATACCTAATAAGTCTATTAAAAGGCCACGTGAGAAAAAAGAAACTCCTTGAAATCTTTTTTTTAAAAAATAATAACGAAAAAAATTTTAATATTTATTAAAGAAACAAACCATTTCAAAATATCTTTGACTTTTGAAACAGACGCGGAAAATTAATCATACAGACGATTTATTAAAATTAATGGAATAAGTGGTAAAACCAACTTACATGAGTACTGAATTCTCAGAGTAAAATTATAAGAGAAGGCTTATCATTGCTATTCACGTCACGATGCATTGAAAACTGCTCATTGGATATTTATTGCCGTTATAAAATGTTGCTATAATATTCTATTGGAAATGAAATTATAAATTATACTTTCGTTATGTTACGGTTTCAACATATAAGATGAAAACGTAATTCTCTCTGTCTCCCTCTCTCTCTTCTCTCTCTTTCTCTTTTTGGAAATTTAGTTAGATTCACCCAGTATTTATCACAGCGAATTGATCAATTTATCATATTGCGAAGACGAATTTTGTATTAACATGAATATTTAACAGTTTATTATACTGAAATTTCATCCCACAAATTTTGTCATCATATATATTTTCTGTTATTAATAATAATTAATCCTTGCAAGATTGACAATAAACTCAATTTTATCCCATTTTAAATATGTCATCAAAGAATTAAAAAGAAATATTTTAACAAATTTTGTTCTATATTTGTTTTTTAATAAGAAAAACAGAGAAAAGAAAGAAAAAACTTCTTTGGGAATGACTGAAAGAATAAACATTCTCTAAACAAACCTTCTGTTTATTAAATAACTGTCTATGATATACATTTGTGTGTATCAATATTACTGTACTTTAAATTACATTACTTCAAATTTTAATAGCTTAAAAAGCATAACCTTTTTTGTAAAAACTTTTCTCCTCGGAAATATATAATTCATTTCAATAATCAGCATTTTAATTGAGAGATATTAAATAACTATCTTTTAACTTGATGGAAATTCCACTATTCCCGAAATCACATGCAAGAATTTGCAAATTTAGGCCTGGTTTCGTAGATTCTTAGAGAACACAACAATATTCTCTAAGAATATAAAGAATATGAACTTTATTGTGTGTAAAAGATAGGAAGATAAATTGGCAGTGTTGCTCGCTGCATTTAAGTGATAGCTAATAGGAAAGTATAAAGAGAAAACACCTGTTCAGTAAATCCCTCAAAGCTCGTACAGTATTTAGGATATTTTTTGATGGTTTTATACGAGTGAAACTCTGGTCCTATTGTAGCTTTTTGATGCACTTACGGAGTAAAAAATAACGAATGTTTCCTCTAATAATTGTAGGAATTTTAGATGCGGAATAGTTTAAAGAAAGAATGAACAAAAGACATGTTAAGACAATTGTGTAAGCAAGTTGAAAATGGATACAGTAATGAAATTTTTTAAACTTATAAATAGATTTGTGTTAAGAATAATCACAAAATATTGTGATTACTATACGCATATTCAAACAAGAGATTATTATGAATTATTGTAATATCATTTATTGTATTAGTATGTAATTTTAATATTAATTACAATTAGTATTGCAATAGGTTCATTATTACATTAGTTTTGTTCTAATATAAATAATTATTAATGCAGTTAGATATTGAACTAAAGTTATATAAAATGTTCTTATAATCTATTTTCTTAATAAAATAGCATAAAAACAGTCTGAAAATTATTTTTAGTTACGCTAATAGTGTTTTACACAATATTTGTGTCTATATTCCAGTGCATTTAAATCTCAAATTAGATACGAGCATTTAATGATAGTATTTTGTTTGATTGTAAGGAACTAAGTTGTTGCCAGATATATTTAAGAACTTCATGTCCTTGGATAAAAAAAATCAAACAATACATTTGGGAAATATAAGACATAATTTTTGCATAAAAATATTCTTAAACTCAACCCTTAGACTTTTATTTACTTATACATTTAACTTGAGAAGTTATGGTGTTCACTGCAATCTTTGTTCATTTTTTTCGAGAAAGTTTATTTTTCGAAGTTGTTTAACCAAATATAACGAAAACTAAAGTGAGATACATCTTCAAATTTTAGAATTCAATGCGCCGTTCTTTGATACAATTGTCAATAGAAAATATATAGGATATTTTAAGATTCAAACTTTTACTGTGAGCAGGAATAATCTTGAATATAATAATAGTTATATTTCCTCTTATTTAAATATGTAATGCCATTCTCTCTCTTGTTACAGATTTATATCAATTATATCGCATTTGGATTCGATTAAGCAAATTATTTTCCTTTATCTTTATTTTTATTCCATCTCTAAAATTAATAGTTGTAAATTAGATGAACAAAACGCCATTTAATTTTTAGTCGGTCTCGCTCACTTTTCGAGCCTTGGGTTTATTTGAGTAAATCATATAACTAAGTCAGAACCTCATGGACTTTATTCATTTTAAAAAGTAAACCAAAGTAATTTTCTTTATAATTATTTTTTTTAATTCATATATAGTAAAGAAATGGAAAACCCCTTTTAATTGCATAAAAATTTGGAAGAAGAGATAAATTTGTCTTTTTTTTTAGTCACATCTAACTTTTGTTTTATTCTTTTGAGAAATAAATACGTATATACTAATATTCTTATTAATTATTATATATAATATATATTATTTCTAATGGGCTTCCGATTGGTGTTTTACCATTGCAGACCTAGCACATTCCCCGGAAGTTGGTATCTGTTTTTAGTGTGGCACCATACAGGTGGATACCAATCACAGAAAGTAATTTTGACGCCCAGTTTCCTCCACAGAGAGAGGCTTTTGACGATGAGCTTACCTAAGCTTTTGACGATGCAAACCTGTACTAGTATTTAATTTTGCCGAGATCACCCAAGCCAAATAGACACTCTAAGGGATCTTTTACACGACATGGCTATTGTCGATTTTCAACTTCATGAAAATCCACTGACTTGGGCCGGGGTCGAAACCGCAACCTTAGGTATAGAAGGTCAGTGACAAACCAACCACGCCACCCAGCCGACATATATTCATGTATATAAATGTTATTTATCTTGAGTATAGACCCGACCGATAAGAACTGGTTTTGTGGAGCTCGACTACCGATGGTATTTGCGAGGGATAAGGATGGTTTACAGTTATGCCCGTTTATGAACTATTAGACTTACAATATTGAAATTTGGATAACATGTTTCTTTTGTTGAACAGAGATCAACTAAGAGCAGATTTTACGAAAATTAAAAGGGTGTTATTGACAAAAATCCACGTTTTTCAACTATTAAATCAACAAACTTGAAATTTGAAAAGCATGTTTCTTTTGTTGAGTAGAGATCTGCTGAGAACGGGTTTTAGCTGAAACCAGCTCTAGAGGGAAAAGATAATCATGCTTTCGTTTTAGAAATCCAAATCCTATCTTTTTTTAAATCAATAGGCTAAGGTTTTAAAAATGTTTTTCAATAAATTCGGAAACTTAATGCTAAGGCTTAGATCTCCCTCCCTCTCTCTCAATAACTTAAAGGCCTACATACTACAACGGCTTGTTGTTATTAAAAAATTGGGTATCTAAGTTACATTTGATCATAACAATTTTTTCCTCTTCGAAAATCAAGGCAACTTGGCACAAACTTTCACATATGTGATAGGGAAAAAAATGGAAGTTAAAACGGTAAATTCTTTATCTGACTGCACCAATGCTTGTTTTTCGCCATAAAACACACTCATAAAACACATTGAACTGTAATCAACCATCCTTTCTTCCGTCTCAAGAAACTTATAGGAGTGAATTACGACTAAGTATATGCCTTCACTTCACGCTGTTATACGATCAAAGGTTTTTTATAGCTCGCCAATAAAGTGACAGTTGTTGATGCGAGAAAAGTAACATTTCTCTTCAGTTTAACAGTGTAATTACGGATTCTTACGATTTACCTGTATCAAGTGATATGAGTTTTTTTATAGTTACGTGCGGACAAGCTTTATTTAATTTGTAACGTTAACTCTGTAAGCAAAAGTCGTTACTTATTGATAGATCAAATAAATAGAGATTTAGATTTAAAAAAATAATTGTGGTAAAGAAGCAAACCGTTTAACTATTGCAACATAATGAAGTTCAAGACAATTGATATTAATTAATTAAACAATTAAATCTCAATAGTCCCTCTTTCTTATAACATATTGAAGCCCAAATAATTAATTTAAAATATGGAAAATAACAATTAAAAATAAATGAATAATAAAAAGTTATCCTATTGTTTATCACACATGGCTAATTATTAAATATTGTTTATGAAATGTGTATTGGCATTCAACTCCAACGAGGTGAATGCTTTTAAAATGATCGATGACAAAATTATAAATGTAAATTTAAAAAAAAAATAGTATGAAAATCAATTTATGTCATTAATATTTTAACCTAGCTATTATTAACGATTGAATTTAAATTGGTTATTTTTAAACATTACCAGAAGGAACTACGTATTTATTACGCATCTTTTGCGCTTAATTGCATTGCTCGAAAGTTCTTAATTATGTATATGGAACAAACCTGTTATATTAGAAATATAATTATGCTTAAAAATAAAAACAGTTGCATAGATCTGAAATAAAAGATGATGCATATTGTGTATTTTGAAAAATTATATTTTGAATTTTTTTTATGTCTGGAGCAATTCAAGGCTATGAAAATAATTTTAAATATATTTAAAAAGGTATAAGGACCTTCTTTATATTAGCATTTTTCAAAATAATTATGTAGACACTTTTTTTCTGGAAGAAATTGCTTTGAGTAATTTCAGAACCAGACAAAATGAAAAAAAAAATATATTGCGATAAAGCTGATTCTTTTCAAAGGATGACGCAAGTCACTTTATTATTTCAGTCTGCTATAAGTTAGGTAAATTACGAAAAAAAAGAGTTTAGCAATTCTGGACAATTGAGAAAGGATTTTCCTTATAGATTCTAAATTAATTTCTTTTTTAGGAAATTTTATAATGAGCATAAAGTTAATTAATAAAGGTATAATTTTTAAAATTGTATAGCACAAGATTTTTGGGGCGATTTTACGATGAGATTACATACGCATCATACATGTAGAAAATTTTCAAAAACACGTGATTTTTTTAGTATGACAACTTTTTTTCCGTTTATGTAATAATATTCATAATACTCTAATAAAGAAATTTTTAATAAGAATATAAATACTCCTGAAACATTTAAACAAATTCATGCGATTTAAAATATTTTTTTCGATATTTAGTGTCACTTGAATTAGAACATACATATAAAATTGTTTTAAGAATATTATTAAAATAAAAAAATATTATTACAATAAAATATTATTTAAATGCATTTTGGGGGGCAAAATATGAAGAAAGAATGACATACAGCTTCCAAATATTCTCTTTTTATGAAAAAATGTTTCTATAATAATTTTTTGTCTGTATATAGCTGAAACTTCTATAACAGTGTAAGAGCCTGAACTAGGAACTTTAAAAAATTCACTTTATTTTTAAGATTATAGTCAATTGAAATAATAACCGGGTTTTTTTTTCAATTTCTTTTCTCTGATATATTGAAATATGAATAAATCCACTATATTAAATATTTCAAATATCTTAGCCTCGGTTTTATGCAGTTCTAGCTATTTTAAGAAAATATTATTATTATTATTATTATAAGAAGCATTTTTCATGAAAGGATAATGCTTTGTAAATATTTTATTTATTTCATTTTTGTCAAAAATTTAATTTAAATAATTTTTATTTTAATGGCATGTTAATTCAAGCGACATTAAATTAGAAAAAAATTATTCCTTTGTAGTTTTTTCTAAGTCATGCTTCTGAAAGTAGTCAACTACTTTAAGTTTATACTGCATTATAATAAAATATGCTTATTGTTGCTTACTTGAACAATTGTACTCACTTCTTGCATTATTTTTTATATGAAAGAAAAAACTAATTACATCAAAATAATTAATTACATCATCATTACAAAGAATATCACGTGAAGATTATGCTAAGCAGATGACATCAAATAGAACATGTATTAAAGCTTAGAATAATTTTTAATCTTGTTAATTCATTCCAATAAAAGAAACAATCAGTGTACATATTTAAGTCAAAGATCTTCTGAAATGTAAGATATTAAATATTTTCTGAGTTGTTTTAATCAGTAACTTTGTCTTCAGCTGACATATAAAGTTAAAATAATACTGTGCTTGACTAAAAATCTATTAAGCATCAAAAAGAATTAGATTAAAGATATAAATGGTAAGTAAAAAACATAATCAGCTAAAAAAAAGACACACTTTGCCTCTTTCTTCCCCTCTCCCTGATTTGAATAGATGAAAATAACTCTGAGACTAAAACTATCATAAATAAATAAGATTTAAAGTTCCAGAACTGAAACTATCATTATAAAAATGTTTATGTTAATAAGAAAGCCCAAATGGGGGGGGGGGTATAAACTATTAACGATTATGTAAATCTTTCTGATAGTAAGGGATACACAACGAATAGTAACGTCAAGTTTATGTAAATTAAATTGTTATACGTATTGCACGTTTGAGTGCGAAAGAGACTCTTGAGAGAGAATTTCTTGGAAAGAGTATATAAGTAAAAGAAAATATTCAATTGTCCTATGCAGGTCATTATCCTCACATAATATTTAATAAAGTACATCAATAAGATAAATAAGTTTAATCCACAGCGCGTGATTGTCTAGGAGGAGAATTGGTCAAATAAAAATATTTTGAATTTGCCATTTGAGTTTTCTTTTTTTTTTAACTCCTTATTTGTTATCGCTTTCTTTCACCTTGATAAATATCATATTTTATTCCATATAGTATGGGGCTAATATTCAACAGTTTTAATTATCAGAAAATATGGGCTTCCTTGATATATCTAAGCAAAATGCATACCATTTAAATATGCAAAACAAAATTAAAAATCAAGCCTGCTGTTATATAATAGCTAAACACAAATGGGGGAATATACAGATTATTTTAATTTTACAGGAATAAAATTTTACATCCCTCGAAACAATCGGATAAAACGAAGCCTTTTAACTCCACAAACCGATTTGCCCATACTCTGTACGGGCACTGATATTTTCTTCTTTCTATCTTTGATTTGCACATAATTTTAATTCTTATAGTGAGATTATTAGTGCTAGTGTGTGTGTGTGTGTTTTTAAAAGATGCAGTTTGTCCACGGGACTGAAATACTTATCATTCAGGATTTTCTTTGTGTTACAGGTAAGAATTTTTTATTGAAGGCAGAAATTTAGATTCTTGAAAACACATTCGATAAAGAACAGGGATTGGCAAGGCAATTTGTTGCTTGAAAAGAAATGAAAATGAAAGGATAATTCGACAAGGTTGAAGTTATATCTGTCCTCATTGCAATGCGTGAGACTGAGTATTACACAAGGCTTCAAATTGTGTGTGATACATAAAAGATATACATAACATTCTTCATAGCTCGCAGAGTTTACTTATGAAAAGCAAATATTTAGGATTTTTTATGTTCAACAATTATAAAATGAAAGTTAATATGAACATTTTAAAATTGAAAATTAAAATAAAATTCTTCCATTTTCGAATTCTATTCAGTATTATGCTTAATTGTATGCAAAAAAAATGTGCCTTTTTTGGGGAATATTTTGGGCAAAAAAATTGCCCACTTACGGAGTTCAAAAGCTTTAATATTTTCAAAAAAGATATCGAATGCGCATGGAGGTTCTAAAAATTTATACATCTAAAGCTTTAAATTAGAGGCTGTCAGCAACAATAGAAGTGTATTAAACAAATTTTTCTTCAATCTTTCGGCTTTTATACTTTTTGAAAGGGGAAGACATTCAATCTTTTGTTGTAGATTGATGAAGGGGAGGAGTTTCAGGCACCCAATCGTGATGCCTGAATAGGGGTGGTCGAGAGATTTTTATGAAGACAGCTTGCGTAAATTTGCGGAGCAGACATACGCATACGTGCAATGAGTTTATAACGTGTGATCTATGATATAACAGAGTAAAAAAAAGGACCCCCAAAGATGCGTTGAAAAGGCGGGAATGTAACACCTAGGGAGACAGATATGAATTGCATGAAAGCTAAATTTTTTTTTTAAGTAATAGTTTTCGAAGACTTATAAGTAGGATTTTAAATTCTAAATTATATTTGCAAATTAAAAGAAACAATTTCATATTAAATCGTAGAACTTTAGTGGAAACATTCATTTAATAAATGGTTTTTGTTAGAAAATAGTTTTCTTAAAACAATAAAAATTAATATTAGTACTTTTATTTAAAAGCAGAAGTATTAGTAATACATAAAATACTACTGTAAAATTTTAAAAAATTAATTTATAGATAAATTTAATCTATGCTTTCTTATATATTTTTTTTAACTCTTATCTTAAGGTTATTGTTATGATGCTATGCGAGCTCTGATGCTATGAGATTGCTATGGTGTTCCAGGATCAGAAATAACTGGCAGGAATAATTTCAATTCTAAACTCTAATACCTTTACATTAACAAATTTTGAACATAGAACTTTTGATTTTTTTCTACTTACAATAAAAGTTGCATTTTTAATCAATATATCCATCACAAAAAATATCAACTTTGAAATTAAAATAATTTTCTGATTTAACCAACGTGAACCAACACAACGTGTACTAAAGATTCGTTTGGACTACGCACCACATAAACTCTGTGTGACTTACGCGGGAGGGTCATTTAGATTTTTTGTGACTGATGGAAAAGGCTATATAAATTTTTTCATATTATGGAAGAAGTGCTTAAGTTTCTTGTGACTTAGTGGTAAAGCCATTATAAGTCTAACCGTTATATTTTATGTATTACACTTTTATTAACAGTTATCAAATATTATTTAAAAATACAAATAACCGTAATATAAAAGATAATACGTTACATTATATTCATTCAGTAATACTTATTATTGAGAAACCAAGCCTGATAATTTTAAATATCCATTGCTGTATAGTTCAAATTTTTTAATGGTTGGTCGTTGTTTACAGAAAAAATTTGCTCATAAATTTCAGTTGGTGAAATGTATGTTACAATTCATCTGCTACATTTTCTCTGGTATTTAGCACTTTTGCATTCGAAATCAAGAATAAATGTATCAATAAAAATATTTGAGTAAGAAATTAAATTTCCAGAAATGTTAACAAATTTTAAAACTATATTCAAAGATATAATAAGTTAATTATTTTTTAATAATTTAATTTTAAATAATAATTTTGTTTTAAATCCTTTTTTGCAAATGTTTTTTTCTGAAAAATATTTTTTTATAAAATAGATGATTAAACGATTTTTTAAATAATCCTATTTAAATTTTAAGAACAAATTAAAGAATTTATTTTTAATTGTGTTTTTAATAAAAGTTAAAAATTTTGTATACAATTAAAAATATTACATTTATTTAAGGTTATAAACTTTTAAGCAGCAAAAAGTTATGAATTTTTTCCAAACTTAATTCCGTTTTAAAAAAGGACTATTCATTCTTTAACCACAATTTGAGTAGTTTCTAATAAAGTAATATTTAATGTTTATATAAGTATAAAAGTTAATAATTTTTAATAACTAAAGCAAATTATTCACAGTAAAACGAAGTATAAATATTTAGTATCTAAATAATATTTTAAAGTATAGTACTATAGAAAATTCTTCTGTAACGCAAAAAAAAAACAATATTAACGAGCATATTGTTTTATTATATGGAAAATCATTTCTCCCGATAACGACAAATTAGTCCATAAATGCTTTAAAAAATTACAGTTTCCTTACGAAATTCGGATAATTTTTACTGAATAAAAACTGGTTTTATTTATACTGCAATTGCTAGAAAATCTCATTTTTCAATTTCAGTCTGTTCGTACTCATTTTGGACATTTACGCTTACTACTTGAATGGTAAAAAAGTTAATAAAGTATATATATATATGTTTGTGTGTGTGTGCATGATGAATCCCCTGCCCTTTATATGTCAGTTTGGGTAAACCTCCTGTCTAGTTCAATTCAACGCACCTCCCGCATAATAACTCTTTGACTTCAACTTCCACTGACTTACTCCAACCCACGTGGACGAACGGACTCGCTCACGATCGACAATTAAAACAGGACTCCTCTCTAGTTATGGCTTGGGGGTACAGAACGATTTGTTGAATTTATGGAATAAACTATCATATGATAAACGGTTACACTTTTCATTGTTCTTATCAATCACTAAACGTCAACTTAAAAGTACTCCAAGTCATGTTATATATAATATAAATCAGTGACCCAATAACGAGAACTATGGTGTTCCAAGACATTATTTAATGCACGGGGTTCCCTTTATAGGGAGAACACTGAGACAACATGTTACAATGCTTGGTAACAGGCAAACGAGCCCTTACTTAGGGGGACAACGATATTTAAATAGGAATAGTCAGAAGAGATAGCGAATTGGCAAATCCCCAAAAGCCATAATTTATGGGGTTTTCCAGGACTCTAAACTGGTTTTGTGCTTCTAAACAGAGGCGATACTAAATCTACAGGGAAGGTTTAGTACCAGAAGGGAAAAGATGACGAAATATTGCATTTATTTGTATATAAGTTTTACGTTAAATGCTACGAATATAAATATCGATTTTATATAGTATATGTATGTACTTTATGTAGTGTATCGCGCTTCCCCGCCACAGGTGAGGGTTCAAAGGCCAGGTTAACGCAGCCTTTCATCCTTTCAGTGGGTTGATAAATGAGTAACAAGCCTGTGCCTTCGAACTAAACATTGGGAGTTTTACCTCAGACTGACCACCTGACAGGAATGCCCCAATTCAGTTAGTGCCCAATGTCATGAATACTGAGATAAGCACAGTAGGCCTTGGCCTTCATGGGCTGTTGGGTCACTGAGTTTAAGTTAATACATATATATATATATGCTGCAATGCTTGTTGCTTTATATTGATTTTACATTTTATCATTCAGTTCATTATTCATATTTCAGTGTGTCTAGAAAAATTACGTTTGTTTCGAAACGATAAATTAAAAGACAATTTTTTTATAAAATTCTTTTGAGATATTCTGGACAAATATCCTTAAAAACTGATGGAAAGTATATGCTTATGTGATTATTTATTTGTCCATTGAAATTTCAGTTTGATTACTTTAAGTGTACTCAATTTTATTATTCTTAGCAATTAAAACTACATTACATATTAAAGACTTTAGCAGTTTGTTATAAAATCCTGCTAAAGAAGAAATGCAATAAGAAAAAAAATTCAACATCCTGTCAGTAAATTTTCATTGTCTTCGAAGATTTTTTTAAAGCTTATTATATTCTTTCAAACAATTTATTTATCTTAGAGATGTACCTTTATTCAAGGTTTTTTTTTTCATTAATAATTTCCTGAAAGGCAAATATTTATCAACTGATACGGTTTGTCTTAAAACTTTAAATAGAAGTACGAAGTTAAATGAAATATAGATTGAAGAATATAATTACAAGAAATAAATTTTCTGTAACAATCCAAATAATTTGAGATTTTGCCCGCTTTTTTTATTGATTTTAATCAATAAAAATTATTGATGTGTACGATTGAAACAACAAAATAATAGAATTATTAAATTTAATTTGAAATTTGTTTCTATAGAATAGGAGTTTATTAATCACATTTAATGTACCTTTTTTTTCTTTTAATATGCCTAATTTTTTTTATTTTCTCAGAGTGTGCAAATATTAATCCTCCAAATTACATTACATAAAATTTGAAATGTTCTGTAGACTATATTATAATCAAATTGACATTTTAAATCCTCGACTGATTTGCGGCAACAATGACATTTTTAAAAACTTTTCAGCTATAGAATCTCTTTTTTCTGCTTAGAATTTGAAATCAAAATAATTTTTACATTTTAATGTACCAATAAACTCTTACTAAAATGTTTAGAACAATCTGAAACAATTTAGAATAAAATGTTGTAAAAAAATTCCTTTCGCTTAGAGTTAATCACAATTTTTATTTAAAAAAATGTTTAAAAAATGTTAAAAAAATAGCTACACAGATTATCTGTGCTCTAAAAATAAATAAAGGAATATTATTAAAATTTTATTATAATCATGTTCTCAGAGCAACGACATCAATAAATTATGAAAGGAATTGATATTTGTAAATACAATTTTGTGTTTCTGTAACTATTTTTTAAAATACTCTGACTATATTTAAGTAAAACTTATATTACTATTTTAAATTAATTTTTTAAAGTATTAACGTATTTACATTTTAACCAAAATAAAAAAAAATATATGGAAAATACCAAAAATCGCACAGATTTTAAAAAAACAACAACAAAATGTCCAAACATTTTTATGTGAAGGTTCTCAAAATATTCCTTCTCAAACAATTGGGAAGGCTGCGAACATTGCTAATTTTGCAATACCAATAAATTTGTATTGCTTTACATTAAATATTCCAATTCTTTTTATTATAAAATTTCTTAGAGAGTATTAAATTTTAAAATATCATCCATGTATGTTCCATATTATCCTATCTTAACAATGTTCCAATTGTTTATTTAAAATTCTTAGAAATTTGAAATTCTAATAAAAATTTTAGCATAAATAATGTTTATTAAATTTTTGCTTTTTTAGTGGAAACAGTAATGGTTCTCACAGTTTTTTTGCACTTTCTATTTTCTAATAATAGACATATTTGTTTTTAAATGCATTTAAAATCTACATAAGTAAATGAAATTTTAAAATTTGTTTTCATTTGTTCTATTTCTGATCTTATTCACTTTGATTGGAACTAGTATGATTGATTAAAGCAGTTTAGAAGATTTAGGTTTGAATAAATACCAGTTATTAATGCATATCAAATTTAACTTGATTCTAAAAATTCGCCATTTATCTTCAGTTTCAAGAAATTGAGAATCGGCAAAAAAATTAATTTTAATTCACAAAACTTCCTTCAAAAAGTAGAGTTAAATCTTAAAAATACTTCCTAATTTTGTTTAATAGGAATCTTTCAAAAATATTTAAGAAGCCTAGATTGAAATCATATTTATATTTTACTGGAATTTTTCTTCCTATTATATAATTCATTTATTCTCTTTCTCTGTGGTATCACCTTCTCTGCATTTGCCGTCTTGTGACTCAAGAAATAGTATCACAGGGGCAACTAGGAAAAAGTAAATTCAATAACTCTTTCCTTTATGCCATCCGTAAAGTGTGTTTAATACAATTTAAAACAGAAAAAAACGTTTATGAAGATTACAAAAAATATCTATCTTCTTAAAAATATGTGTGAGCTATGTGCTATCAAAAGATTCTTCATT
>BMAO01026564.1:0-48729 GCA_019973975.1 Trichonephila clavata
CAATTGAAACTGATTTATTGATTCTTATCAGATATTATGAACAGACAACACAATTTTAATTAAGATAAATAAAACAAGAAGAGAGTGCAGAGGTGAGATATCAATACAAGCGGATAAATAATACAGAATTTCAACTGAATCTAAGACAGCTTAAGCACGCACAATTACAACTACGCCTCACACTAATAATCAGATTTACTTAATCAAAGTCACTATACCTTATATTTTACTGCTGCAGTTCCTTCGTGACGAACTTCAGGCACTCAAATTAGCTGGATGAATTGACGAAGACTCCACGCTCCGTAATAGTGAGTTTCAATACTTTTAATCCACTTCTCTTGGCACACATCAAAACGTATCAAGCTCGCTTAACTTGTCAAAAAACTACGTGTGAACCTACCCACTTTTTTTAAATTCATTTCACTTCTCACTTCCTCTTAATTAGCTCCTTTAACTCGCGAAAACCGAATTTATATAATATTCCTTATTTACATAAATCACGCTTGACTCTCGATGAAGGTTGGTTGAAATAAATCATTTGATTAAAAGATAAAAAGAGGTTGGTGAAAAACCTTATAGATCTATTACAACTTCATGTATTTACTAATAGCGTAGTTATATGTCAAAGAAATTCTAACAATGTACTAATTTACAATAAATCAAACTTTACTGCTTAAATTTAAGCCGTAAGGCTAAACAGATTTACCAAGGCAGTAAAAATAGTAAGACTAAACAGATTAACCACAGTATAACATGTCAATTCGCGAGCCTCTTACTACTCCTCTTGCGGAAAACTGTTCCCTCAGGGGGCTCACCTTCTTCAGGTGAGTACGGGTGTCACAATCCCGAGGTACCCTAGTGATATTTTCCTTTTCCCAAGGGGTTTACTGTCTTTGGTAAACTCGGGTGTCACGAACCCGGGATACCCTAGTGATCCTTCTCTATTTTCGACCCTCTTGTCATTCAATTTTCCCTTTTCTTCTTTTCCCGTCTAGACTACAGAAAATTTTCGAAATTCACATGTACAAAATTATTGATTAATTTTTTATTAGATTACTCAAAATATTCATTAATAATACTATATTTTTCGTTTTGTATTGCGTTAAATTCGTTTAATATTTTTTTTTCTCGACAATTTATTTTAATGTTCGTATTATTTCTTTGTTTTCTTACTAACAGCGTTGGTTTTCCGACCCGCATGTTTGCCGTGTGCGGCGTCCCGTAAGGAGGAAAATGGTGTCCTGGGATACCTTTTGCGTTCCTTTGGCCCACGCTTCGCTGTAGACGGGTGGCAGGAGTGAGCCCGCTCCGGTCAATCGGCTGGTGATGAGTCTCTTCGGAGACATTGCTGTAGGGTTAGTGCTGCAGATAAGGGGTGCCGGGTTTACCCGTTGGATCCTCTCCCTGATGCTGTAGCACTATATTCTGGGTGTACTCCAGGTAAGCGCCGTGCCTGGCATTTGCCAGATGACCGGCACACTGCCTCCCTTGTTGGACTCCGTGGTGGGTGGAGGCACGCCAGGATGAATTTCAGTTTTCTTTTATGGATCCAATGCTGATGTGCCAGGGTAAAGGCCTTAATTTACCCACTCTTAACGTCGATCAAGTTGCTAAACAAGTAAGATTTTAATAATATCCTTGGAAAACGATGAAATGTCTAAAAAGTCACCATTTGCCATTCATAAGGCACTTATTGGAATAGGTGGCGAACCTAAATCAGTGAAACGTTTGCGATCCGGTGATTTATTAATTGAAACATGTTCTGCTTTACAAACGAAGTCATTTTTACTTGCCAAATCTTTTCTCGACTCTACCATAAGAATAAGTCCTCACAAATCTCTAAATACTTTTCGCGGTGTCATTTCTGAACCTGATTGTTGAACACTCCTGATGCAGAAATCCTTGAAGGATTTTCTGATCATGGTGTGATTCAGATCAGGAGAATTACTATTAAAAAAAATGCTACAATTATCCCTACAAAACATATAATTTTAACTTTCAGCAGCCCCTCTCTACCCAAAACTATTAAAGCTGGTTATTTGAATTGTAAAATCCGTCCATATATTCCGAATCCTCTGCGCTGTTCTAAGTGTCAGAGGTTCGGACACTCACAAACTTCCTGCCGTGGGCAATTGACGTGCTCTAGATGTGCAACTGTTGGACATCCTTCCACAGATTGCAGTCTGGAGCAGAAATGCGTTAATTGTTCACAGCCTAATTCCTCCGATACAAAACTGTGCCCTAAATGGAAGATCGAAAAAGAAATACAAACCATTAAATCTAATAAAAATATATCATATGCAGAAGCCTGAAAATTAATATCCCCACAACCATCTCAAACCTACGCTCAGGCTGCCAAATCCATAACTGTTAGCAATTCCACACAAACGGATGAAAATATAACAAAAATAATTTGTCCACCTATAAAATTACTTCAACCAACTTCATCCCTCTTGAAACAAAATACATCAATATCCTCATCATCGTCAACCCAAACAAACCTCTTGCCTGCCGCCTCTTCAATAGCAGATACAGTGTCGGAACCTGTACTTTCCACCACCAATAATATGTTTTCACCTATTGAATCCTCTTCCAAATCAACTATTCAACCCTCTTCTGTTGTTGTTGAAACTCCACCTGTACAACATCTAGTACCATAGCTGCTACCTCAGAATCCAATAGCTTAGCATCAACAGATACAACTTCTGTATCTCAGGTTTCAAAACGTCGTAAAAAAAAGCTTCCTACCAAAAAATTATCTAACACTGGAAAACCAAAAATAGAGATACAAATGGCACCCCATAAACTGAAAAAAAGCTCACCTATTCAGGACACCTCAGATGAGGACATGATTATGTATGACGTAGAAGAAGAGGTGGAAACACCGAAAAAGAATATAATAAAACACTTGTCGGAAGAGTACTGGAAAAATGAGTGCTGGAGACGGGAGGAATTTTTACATGTTATTACTCCAAGAAAGCGTGAAGAAGAAACTGAAAGGAAATTATTAACCCCGACGAAAAAACAGAAAGTGAAATTATTCAATCATACTTAGTGGGGGTAATCCCCACCAAAATCTTGTTATACAAATACTTTTACCTAAATATAAAAATATTTTTTTCTTTGAATTATTTTAACCTTATTTGACTTGGTGGGGCATCCCCCACCAAAATCTGTTTGCTGTATTTATGTGTGAACTTTTATATGTGAGTTTTTTTAATGATTTTTAATATTTTAACAATTGATTGGCGCAGCTTAGCCGAAATCGGCTCTTGCGCCATTAAACCCTAAACTCATTCACCACTCACATTCTCTTCCCGTCTAGACCACAGATTAAAATTTTTTATATACTTATGAGTAGTATTAAACTTTTATTTATTTTTGATTGAATTATGTAATTCATATTGTTACTAACAGATTAGTTTCATTTTGCAAAGTATTCATTTGGATTCATTTGTTGTTTAGTTTTCTGTATTTTTGATATTTTTAGTATTTTTGATATTTGTGTTTTACTAACAACGTTGTTTGTCAACCCGCATGTTTGCCGTGTGTGGTATCCCGTAAGGAGGAAAATGGTGTTCTGGGATACCTTTGCGTTCCCTTTGGCCCACGCTTCGCTGTAGACGGGAGGCAGGAGTTAGCCGCTCCTGTCAATCGGCTGGTGATGAGTCTCTTCGGAGACGTTGCTGTAGGGTTAGTGCTGCAGATAAGGGGTGGCGGGTTTACCCGTTAGATCCTCGCCCTGATGCTGTAGCACTATATTCTGGGTGTACTCCCCCCCTCAGAGGGCTCACCTTCTTTAGGTGAGTACGGGTGTCACAATCCCGAGGTACCCTAGTGATCTTTTCCTTTTCCCAAGGGGTTGACTGCCTTTGGTAAACTCGGGTCTCACGAATCCGGGGTACCCTAGTGATCCTTCTCTATTTTCGACCTCTTGTCATTCAATTTTCCCTTTCCTTCTTTTCCCGTCTAGACTACAGACAATTTTCGAAATTCACATGTACAAAATTATTGATTAATTTTTTATTAGATTACTCAAAATATACATTATAATACTATATTTTTCGTTTTGTATTGCGTTAAATTCGTTTAATATTTTTTTCGACAATTTATTTTAATATTCGTATTATTTCTTTGTTTTCTTACTAACAACGTTGGTTTTCCAACCCGCATGTTTGCCGTGTGCGGCGTCCCGTAAGGAGGAAAATGGTGTCCTGGGGATACCTTTTGCGTACCCTTTGGCCCACGCTTCGCTGTAGACGGGTGGCAGGAGTGAGCCCGCTCCTGTCAATCGGCTGGTGATGAGTGTCATCGGAGACATTGCTGTAGGGTTAGTGCTGCACATAAGGGGTGGCGGGTTTACCCGTTGGATCCTCGCCCTGATGCTGTAGCACTATATTGTGGGTGTACTCCAGGTAAGCGCCGTGCCTGGTTTTTGCCAGATGACCGGCACACTGCCTCCCTTGTTGGACTCCGTGGTGGGTGGAGCCACTCCAGGATGAATACCATCTCTCTTTCATGGATCCTGAAATTTCGTGCCTGGGTAAAGGCCTCGTTTTACACACTCTCAACGTTGATGAAAATGTCAAAAAATTCCAGATTTTTACTGATTTCCTTACCACATAATGAGATGATTAAAAAATCGCCTTTTGCAATACATAAAGCGTTATTAGGTATTGGTGGTGAACCGAAATCTATAAAACGTTTAAAGTCCGGTGATCTACTTATCGAAACCATATCTGCATTGCAATCAAAGTCGTTTCTACTCGCGAAAACCTTTCTTAACTCACCTGTAACTATAACTCCTCATAAATCTCTAAACTCATGCAGAGGTGTCATTTTAGAACCTGACTGGTTGACCGTCCCTGATGCAGAAATCCTTGAAGGATTTTCAAATCAGGGTGTTATTCAGGTCAGGAGAATTACAATAAAAAAGAATCAACAGTAATTCCGACTAAACATCTAATTCTGACCTTTAATATCCCGAAACTCCCAACTAATATAAAAGCAGGTTATATAAATTGTAAAATCCGTCCATACATACCGAATCCTCCGCGCTGTTTTAAGTGCCAGAGGTTCGGCCACTCACAAATAGCTTGTCGCGGTCAATTAACGTGCTCTAGATGTGCATCCGTTGGAAATTCTTCAACGGATTGTAGTCTAGAGCCAAAATGTGTTAATTGTTCCCAATCTCATACATCCGATTCAAAACTATGCCCAAAGTGGAAAATAGAAAAACAGATCCAGGAAATAAAAACAAATAATAATATATCTTATCCTGAAGCCCGTAAATTGATTGTCCCACAAATATCTCGCACATATGCACAAACCATTAAACCTTCAACTATATCCAGTACTACTCAAACCGATCCAAATATAACGAACGTAATCTGCCCTCCATTACAATGTCTTAAACCCTTACCCTCTGCAAATCAAAAGGCAAGTACATCACCCTCAATGCCTGCAGTCTCCACATCTTTAACTCAGGTACATCTACTTCCTTCCACATCCTCAGAAATACCAGCCATATCAAATGATCCTCAGTTACCTATACCTATTTCTACTACTACTACCAGCACCACCCAGTTCAGCCCTATGGAAACTTCATCAAATATATCTGCTTCCTCATCCAACTCCCGTACTCGACTCCCTTCTGCAGGTATAATACAATATTCAAAAAGTAAACATACAAAATCTCGAGCAAGAACAAAAAAGCTACTACAAAAAATAAACAAAACAGCTAAGTATATAAAATGGCACCACACATACCGATAAAGAGTTCTCCAGTACAGACTTCCGAAGACGAAGAAGAAGAAAATGACATGCCCTCTCTCATATATGATGTTGAAGCAGAAGAAGCAGAAGTTATGGAAAAAAAAATATTTAACTCCGACCAAGCACCGGAAGGGGCGCGATTGAATCATACTTATCGGACTTGGTGGGGTAATCCCCACCAAAAACTTGTTATTAGTGATGGTGGCTTGGAGGCTGGAAGGCTTAGATGCTGATCGGGTTTTAAGATGGTCCCTAAGACACATGCAATTTGTGTGTATTCCCCTTGTTTCTTGTTGACAGGATGTTGTCGCATTCCTTAGTTGAGGGGGTCACAACGGCTGGTCAGCAAAGTTGAATGAACTCATAATTTGGAAGAGTCGTCGCGAAATTTGTGACTCTGCGCTTGGTTCCTGACCAATGGTTAGGCAGGACCAAAGTGCGTGCGGATGAAAAAGGGGGTAATTTGCCTCCACTTAAAAGGAGGAACCGGGACATTTCTCGGCAGATATTACGCAGATTTTACACAGATTTACAGAGATTTAGAGAGAGATTTTACAGATTAGCAGAAGACCGATTACCATGATTTCAGATTAAGAGAGTTGAATTTAGGCCGTCCAAGTACCACCCAGCTCCATGCCTCCGTTTCAGATAAGTGGAATGTTGCTGTATTCTTATTCTAAAAATTGAATAGTGTAATTATTTTAACCTAGTAATGTTTTAAAATTAATAAAAGAATTTGATCTAATTAAATTGAATTATTCATTTAATCTCATTGTTTTTTAATTGAGTTTTAAAGTACTAACCACTAATATGATGCAGACATAAGTTAAATTAATCGAACCTGCGTAAGTCATAATATGTTAAATTAATGAAGTAATTGTAGCGCTGCATCATCTGGTGCCGTGACCAGGATTCGAACCTGGGTTATTGCGGCCACAACGCAATGTACTAACCACTATACGATCACGTGCATCATTAGCAACTTTTTACTGGAATATAAAATATATTGATTTTTTTTTTGAAATGTTTTAAACTTGTCTGACTTGGTGGGGAGTGCCCCACCAAAATCTAATTGTTGTTTATATAACTATGTTTAACCATATTTGAGTATTTTAAATGGATTTTTAATATTTTAACGATTGATTGGCGCAGATTAGCCGAAATCGGCATTTGCGCCATTAAACCCAACATTCACTCACTCACTCTAGGTGTACTCCAGGTAAGCGCCGTGCCTGGAATTTCCAGATGACCGGCATACTGCCTCCCTTGTTGGACTCCGTGGTGGGTGGAGGCACGCCAGAATGAAGGTTTTTACACGCTTATGGATCCTATGCAGAATGGCCCGGGTAAAGGCACTATTTTACCCACATTAACCGTTGATCAATTTGCAACACATTCACGATTTTTACTTATTTCCATGCCGAATAATCAAATGTCTACCAAATCTCCATTCGCAATTCATAAAGCTTTAATAGGAATAGGTGGTGAACCGAAATCTATAAAATGATTGAGATCCGGGGATCTACTAATCGAAACGAATTCTGCTGTACAAACGAAGACTTTCTTACTTGCAAAAAACATTGTGCCGGTGCTTACGCGTTTCACTAACCTTCTCTCATAAACTTTTTAAATTGTATTTATTTTGACCAATCCCCACTGAGAGCTGAAAGTGTGACTTATGCAAATAAGATAGTTTCGGGTTTAGCGAGTTCGAAAGAGATATAAAAGGGAGAAATGAAATGAAGAGTAGAGGATGACTAAGCGGTTTGATAGAGTAGAACTCCGTGTTTGGGATTGAAAAGTAAACTACGTGGTTGCTTAAGAAGGTGTTTCTAAGCGTTTAGTTTAATGAAGTGAAATTTGATAGTGGAAAGAAGATTATTGAAAAAGATTCATTAAGGCGGTTCAGAAGTTATTGAAGATATCCTAGATTATAGCCACTTCATAAATTCTACTAGTTTCCAAGTTCCTTCTGAAGAAGATTTCAGGTCTGTAATATTTGTAGTTTAGATTTAAATGTGTAGTTTGATTGTACGTGTTATTCCCCTCGTAATATCAGTTAGTATTCCGTCGTCCATAATTGAATTCTGATAACACTCCATGATAATTTATTGTTCTTAAAGTTGATTATTAATTGTGAATTTCTATCTTAAAGAAATAATAAATAAGTGATTTATTATTTGATTAGTCATTAATTATGAATCCTACATATCCTAACATAGATAATATGCAAAGGGGTAGTGGGAGACTACGACACTGGCGCCCAAACGAAATACCGGAATTAAGAGCAGGTGCAGGATTTAGAGTTTTGCCGGAGTTATTTTTTTCGGGTAAAGAAAATGTGTCTGAGTTTATAAATAATATCGATGACAATATAGCTTACTATGAAATACCGGCGAATCTATCGTGTGCATATTTAAAAGGTCATTTAATTGGGAGAGCGTTAGAATGGTTTGAGGTCATCGGCTTCGAGTGTGTAAATGAAGAAGCGACTGCATTTGCAACACTTAAAAAGAAATTATCAGATAGTTTTCCGGTAATACGGAATAAATCAGAGCTAGAAGCTCAGTTTTTTTCGTCAAAACAACGGAGAGGTCAAGCCCCGTCAGACTTTATTTTTCCGCTGTTAAAAATACATAAAACCTTGGAATTAAATTATGATGAGATAAAATTGATCGATCACATAGTAATGCGACTAGAACCCCAAATAATGGATTATTTAGAAGTTCGAAACCCCACAACGAAAACTCAATTGATAGAGTTGGTAGACCGGTATGAGGAACGTCATAACTGCAGGGAAAACCAGGGTTCGAGTAATAAATTTGCTAGACGAAGTTGGGATGTGAGTAGGAATCCTGAGGAAAGAAGGAATAATAGAAATTGGAGAGATACTGGGGTCGGAAATAGTCAAAATGATCAAAGAGGACTAGGCAGGGGTGCGAATAATTTTTCTCGTCGTAATTATCAAAATCAAGGATTCGAGGGTGGAAATCGATACAATCAGCCAAATCAGAGAACAGACCGGTATCAGAACCGTAGGATGGTGGTTAGGAAGGATCCTAATGATGATTCAGCAAAACAGAATTGGAGGCGTGTTGTCCCCCACCAAAATCTGTTTGCTGCTTATTTATGTGAACTTTTATATGCGAGTATTTTTAATGATTTTTAATATTTTAACGATTGATTGGCGCAGCTTAGCCGAAATCGGCTCTTGCGCCATAAAACCCTACATTCATTCATTCATTCATGGAGGCGTGTTGATTGCAACAGCGAAAGGCAAAGAAATGCCAATTTAAACTTCTAAGCGATCGGGTTGCGGGAGGTAAACGATCGCTAGTTAAGTCAAATCCTCCTAGTAAAATTAAAATTAATTCATTGCGATTATCACCAGTTGAACTTCCGTATGTGCCGATTTTGTTGCATGATATTTTTTTAAAAGCGCTTTGGGATACAGGTGCGGAAAAGTCATTTATTTCAGTAAAAACGTACCGGTTATATTTTTCTTTCTGTCCTATAAAAAAATCGTTAGCTGAAGTAGTTACAGCTCAAGGGTCACAGTGCAAAAATTTAGGCACAGTTGAGTTGAAAATTAAAATAAGAGAATTTTCGAAATTATGGAAATGTCATGTGATTGCTGAGATGCAATATCCATGCATCCTGGGTGTTGATTTCATGTCACACGCGAAAATTAGTTTTGATTTCCTGTCTAAATCGTTAATCATTCCGGATTCGCAAACGGAAAAAGTGGCAATTATAGACGAACCGGTTCAAATAGATTTATCTAACACTAAGTTAAATTCAAAACAAAAGCAAGAATTGCAGATTTTGTTTAAAGAATTTCATGGGTTGTTTTCGCTTAAGCCTGGTCTAACACATGTATTTTGTCATGAAATTGACACGGGGGATAGTCCTCCTGTTTTTTCGAGACCTTATCGCTATGACAGGGTCAAACAGTGTATAATCGACTACCATGTTCAGAAGATGTTGGGTGATGGAACAATAGTTCCAACAACATCGCCCTAAGCGTCTCCAGTTGTTTTATGTCGGAAGAAAAACGGGTTGCCGTTAGATGACCCAGAAGCTTCTAGGTTTGCAATAGATTATAGGAAGTTAAATGCGGTCACAAGATATCCGCGATATCCGCTACCAATAATTGATGATTTGATCACTAATATTCCGCACACCGAAATTATGACATCACTTGATTTACGCAGCGGATACTTTCAGATGGCAGTAGACCCCAAAGATGTGCATAAGACGGCGTTTGTTACAAAAAATGGTACTTTTGCATTTACTCGCATGCCATTTGGCCTTTCGGGGGCAGCTCCAAATTTTCAAAGGGCCATTGAGATGATCCTCAGGCCAGTCCTCGGCCGTTTTGCCCATTGTTATATGGATGACGTGATCATCGCGTCTCCATCTTTTGAAAGCCATGTAGAACACTTGCGGAAAGTATTCAGATTATTGCAGGAGGCTGGTTTGACATTGAATCGCGAGAAATGTCATTTCGCGAGGGAACAATTACGTTATTTAGGTTTAGTTATTAATAAAGAAGGAGTTAAAACAGATGAGGAAAAGGTAAAAGCAATTATTGAAATGAAGCCTCCGAAAACGGCAAAACAAATAGCAAAATTTTTAGGAATGACGGGGTGGTATCAAAAGTTTATTAAAAACTACGCAGACATGTGTGAACCCTTATATAATTTAAACGAAAAAACTCTAAGTTCCGTTGGTCGGAATCAGCACAAGAAGCCTTTGATCAAATTAAGAAAGCACTGACAGAAGCTCCAGTGTTACAATTACCAGATTTTTCCCAGCCTTTTGAACTCTATACGGATGCGAGCTCAGTGGGGGTAGGAGCAGTATTGACACAGAATAATAGGCCTATAGCGTTTGCATCGAGAACTTTAAACCGAGTAGAAAGGAATTATACTGTGACGGAACGTGAATGTTTAGCTGTCATATGGGCATTAAATAAATATCGCACGTATTTCGGATCCTTGCCGGTTAAAGTGATAACAGACCATGCTGCACTTACCAAATTAACGAAGGGAAAGAATTTGTCGTCTAGAATGATAAGGTGGACGCTTAAGTTGGCAAATTTTAATGTAGAATGGGAACATCGCCCAGGTACGCAAAATTTAGTGGCTGATATGTTGTCTAGAAACCCGTTAGAAAGTAATGAGGAACCAAAAGTGTCTTGTGCGGTGATTAGATCGTTAGTATTATCTTCTAGAGAACAGTTAAGAGAGGAACAGAGAAATGACCCGGAGCTAGGGCATATTATGAGGTTTTTGGAAAATCCGGACGATAGTTCTGTTAATGAATCGATCTGCAGAAATTGGTCCAATGAATTTAAAATCGTTGACGGTTTGCTATATTATGCAAAGTATACAACCACACTAGGTGAATTAAGGGTATTTATACCCAAAACATTACGTAAAAATGTTATGCGAGAATTTCATGACTCGCCTATGGCAGGTCATTTAGGCAAAAAGAAAACCTACTTAAAATTAAAGGACGCGTGTTATTTTCCGTACATGAGGAAATACATTTATAAATATGTAGCAACCTGCGACCAATGCCAAAAAATTAATTATAAAAACGGATTACCAGCTGGTCAATTAATTCCCATAATAACGAATTTTCCGAATGAAATCGTGTCTTTAGATTTGTTAGGCCCATACCCTGCAACTAGTCCAGAACGCTATAGATTTATTTTAGTAATTACAGATAATTTTTCTAAATGGGTTGAAATAGTTCCCTTAAGGAAAGCTTCGGCTAAAGCAATTGCCAATGCATTTTTTGAGAATTATATTGCGCGTTATGGTGCTCCTGTTAAATTAGTCACAGACAACGGGCCCCAAATGATAACCGAAGTTTTTGAGCAATTATGTCGCAGATTGCACATAAAACACGTTAAAACTGTGGTATATCGTCCACAAGCTAATCAAACAGAAAGAGTTAATCGCACTCTTTTAAAAACGATTTCGAGTTTTGTCGCGGATAATCACACTAACTGGGATCAATTTCTGCAAGAGTTCGGTTATGCGATTAGGACAGCAGTACATGAGACAACGGGTAAAACACCGGCGGAATTATTTTTAGGTCGAAATTTAATCACCCCTTTTCAGAAATTAGTTATGGTAACTGATGGATCAGATTTAGTTTGTGGGAACATAGAAAGGTTGTTTGAGGAGGCTAGAGTTCATACAAAGCGCCAGCAAGAGAAGTGGGCGAAATATTATAATAAAAAGAGGCGTGAAAATAATGTGAAAGTTGGTGATCTAGTATTAGTTCAAACTCACCCGTTAAGTTCAAAATGTAAAAAAATAGTAGGTAAATTTATGCCAAAGTTTGAAGGCCCATATAAAGTTCTGAGTGTAAAAAATAATAATAATTTAGTAATATTAAAATTTGGTAAAAGAATAACGGTTAATGTGGACCAGGTGAGAATTTACCATCAAAGAGAAAACAGTGTTGCCGAGTCGGAAAGTGACATTAGTAGTGATCATGGTGCAGTGACATCAGTCAGGTCAGATGATGCGCAGTCGTCATTGGTGCAATCGGAGAATGATAGGGGTGGTCGTAAAGGATCGAAATCAGGAAATGTAAATGGTAGTAGAGATATAGTTGCGAATAGACGCGATGGAGTGGAGGGGAGAAAAAAACGTGGACGGACGGAATCTGCTGTTTCTTCGGGGAGTGGCACGTGTATAATTTCAGGAAAAGGAGACCTTTATACACTGAGAGAGAGAAAAGAGGAAGGCCTGAATCATGGAAGGAAAACCTACAAAAGAAGAGACCAGAGGCCCAAGTAGATCGCGAGAAAAGAAAGATTTCCTCGTCAATGTCCTCTCGTCCCTCCAGAAAGCGTTATAGAAAGGTGGAAGAAAATAGTTCTGAAAGAGCAGTTCCAGGACCATGCCACAGATTCAAGTACAACAGACCTCATCAGGAAAGGAGCTGTCCATACAATCTTCGGAGCCGACGTCGAGTGGACAACAGCCAAGTTCCAGTTCTCACAGAAGAAAACAACGCCTCAGCAGGAGCATATCAACTTCAACGGACTCGATGGAAGAGGAGACCCAGAAGGTTGGAGCGCAGAGTGGACAACTCTAGGACAAGGTCATCCAGCACAGAAGCCATGGTGGGAGACAAAGCCTATGCAGATTGGATCTAAAGACTAGTCAGGTTGTATAATTCTAATTTGTTTATTTTTCCTCTGACAGACAGTTCGGAGTATTTTCCATGTGGGATAGTCTAATTTTTTTGTAAAGTTAACGTACAAAAGTGTCACTGAGTTGTATGCATTTTCATATCGGTTGAAAAGACTTTTGTATTTAATTTTTTTTCCAAATTGTGGAAAAACATTTGTTGAATTGCAATTGTTTTGCTACACATTAAAGACGTGGCTTTATATGTGAGATTACTTGTATTGTTTGTTGTAATATATTCTATGTAAAAAAATGTATATATTTTGTGTGTAATTATTAAGATGTATAAGTAGTGTCTGGTTTCTGGGCGCGGCGTAATTAGGAATACTAACAAAAAACATTAACAGCGCAGCGCGATTGATTGAGAATTTTTGAAAGTGAAACCAGATAAGGGTTATTTTGTTATTAAACTATATATATATAATATAATGTATGCCATATTTTATGTCAATAAGGAAGTTGTATAAAAGTTCTGTGCATTTAATGTCATGTTTTAGAAAAATTGACAAGGTTTCCTTTCAGGGCAGCAGTCCCTGAACATAGTGATGTGATGAAAGTTTGATGTCGTATGAAGATACTGTTGTAAAATTTTTTATATTTATTAGCACTTAAGTAAAGTGCATGATCAGGGTTTTTTCCTTGAAAGGTTTTCCCCTGATCTTCGCCCGAATGGGATGCACTGTAGGGAACCTAAACATGTACAAGAGCAATAAATTGAAGTGGAGTACCCCTTTTGAGTAATCATTTCTGTGTGTTAGTTTAATTAAAGTTTCTAACTTAGAGAGTTAAAACTTTCTACAAGTTCAGAATTTGCAGGCGTTATAAAGTTCGTGAGTTAACTTTTTACAAGTTCAGGCATTCTAGAGTAGTTAAAATTTTGTGCAGGTTCAGTGTCTTTCAGATGTTAGGTAAATTAAGCGAATTCTTGCAGGTCGTTTAGACCTTCAATAAGTCACGCTTTTTTTCTCGGAGGGGGGTTGTGACGGGTGCTTACGCGTTTCACTAACCTTCTCTTATAAACTTTTAAATTGTATTTATTTTGACCAATCCCCACTGAGAGCTGAAAGTGTGACTTATGCAAATAAGATAGTTTCGGGTTTAGCGAGTTCGAAAGAGATATAAAAGGGAGAAATGAAATGAAGAGAGAGGATGATTAAGTGGTTTGATAGAGGAGGACTCCGTGTTTGGATTGAAGAGTAAACGTCGTGATTGCTTAAGAAAGTGTTTCTAAGAATTAGTTTAACTAAGTGAAGTTTGATAGCGGAAAGTAGATTATTGAAAAAGATTCATTAATTTGGTTCAGACGTAATTGAAGATATCCTTGACCGAAGCCACTTCATAGATTCTACTAGTTTCCAAGTTCATTCCGAAGAAGATATCAGGTCTGTAATTTTTGTAGATTAGATTTAAATGTGTAGTTTGATTGTATGCGTTATTCCCCTCGTGATATCAGTTAGTATTCCGTCGTCCATAATTGAATTCTGATCGCACTCCATGATAATTTATTGTTCTTAAGGTTGATTATTAATTGTGAATTTCTATCCTAAGGAAATAATAAATAAGTGATTTATTATTTGAGTAGTCATTAATTATGAACCCTACATATCCAAACATAGATAATATGCAAAGGGTAACTAATAACTCTGGGGGTAGTGGGAGATTACGACAACATTTCTCGATTCTCCTGTAAATATAAGCCCACATAAATCTCTTAATACATCCCGCGGTGTCATATCTGAACCTGATCTGTTGACCACCTCTGAAGGGGAAATTCTCGAGGGGTTTTCCGACCAGGGTGTAATACAGGTCAGAAGAATCACAATAAAAAAAGATGCAAATATTATTCCAACCAAACACTTAATTTTAACCTTCAATAGCAAAAAACTACCCACATCCGTAAAGGCCGGCTATCTGAACTGTAAAATACGCCCATACATACCGAGCCCTCTGAACAGTTTTAAGTGCCAGAGGTTCGGGCATTCACAAACTTCCTGCCGTGGACAACTTACTTGCTCTAGATGTGCATCTGTTGGACATGCTTCCACAGATTGCATTCTAGAGCTTAAATGTATTAACTGCTCACAGCCCCATTCATCGGATTCTAAATTATGCCCTAAATGGAAAATAGAGAAACAGAGATACAGGAAATCAAAACAAATAAAAATATTTCATATCCAGAAGCACGTAAATTAATAGTTCCACAGTTACCTCAAACTTATGCTCAAGTTGCCAAACCCTCTACTGTAAATAATTCTACACAAACCGATGAAAATATAACAAAAATAAAATGTCCACCTTTAAATTTACTTAAACGAATTTCATCGCTCCCAAAACCAGATATACCATCATCCACTCCTGCTGTTTCCACATCATCTTCAACTCAAGCACACCTCTTGCCCTCAATCTCTTCAATAGCCACTACAGTATCAGAGCCCCAGCCACCAATTCCTATTTCTGCTGCAATACTTTCCACCACCAACCCTATGTTCAGTCCTATGGAAACTTCATCAAACATATCCGCTTCCACATCCAACTCCTGTACTCAACCCCCTTCGGCATCTATAATACAATATTTAAAAAAGAAAAATCCAAAAAAACGAACAAGAAGGAAAAAGTTTCTCCAAAAACTAAACGAAACAGCAATACATATAAAAATGGCACCACACATACCGATAAAGGGTTCTCCCGTACAGATTTCCGAAGAAGAAGAAAAAGAGGACATGCTCATATATGATGTCGAAGCAGAAGCGGACGAAGTAATGGAAAAAAAATATTTAACTCCGACCAAGCACCGGAAGGGACGTTATTGAATCACACTTATCGGACTTGGTGGGGGTAATCCCCACCAAAAACTTGTTATTAGCAAATTTTACTTAAAATATTTTATATTCGATTTTCTTTTTCTCAACTGTTCTAACCTTATCTGACTTGGTGGGGTGTGCCCCACCAAAATCTGATTGTTATTTATTTTTTTTGTGAGCTTTTAACAATATTTAACAATATATAACAATTTTTAACAATATATATAACAGTATTTTAAATGGATTTTTAATATTTTAACGATTGTTTGGCGCAGCTTAGCCGAAATCGGCTCTTGCGCCATTAAACCCTACATTCACTCACTCACTCACTCAAGACTCATTACAGAACAAAAGGTTTTTAATGACTCTAAACCTTGACCTATGCATACCATTGCTAAAATAGATCTTCTGTTAAGTTCTGGAGCATTATTTTTATTCCCAATGTTTTCTTAGCTTGAAAAAGTACAAATACTCCCACATTTTTTACAATGTATTTCAAAATTCGAACATAAACCACGAGTGAATTTTTCATTAATTGTTAATGGTTTATGACATTTTAAACAGCATGATACTGACAAAATAGAGCTAAAGGTTTAAATAAAATCAAAAATACGATATTCTTTGAAGTTTTCACTTACCTTAACAAGATTTGACTTTAATGAAGTCTGAATTCCTGAAAGTTTTTTACTAGAAGCATTTTTCATTTCGGCACACTTACTTGTACTTTTCATTTCTACACACTTCCTCGTATCTTTCATATCTGTAACATGTGAGTCACTTACCTTTAAATATTTATGTCCTCTAAATCTGTTCTTGGGGCATTGCCCAACGATCTATTGAGAATAAAACAACAAATATCTTCGCTTTAGATAAGCGTTTTAAAAAAACGTGTGATAAAGTAAACACAACAGAATCAAAACACAGCAGAATGAATGTGTTGAGTTGCAGGCTTCGTTCTGATCAACTCAAGCGCTTAAAATATTTCATGAGGCTTATTAAAAACAGAAAAATGAAAGGTATGCATAAATTTAAAAATAAATGGGTGTGGCATGTGTCCATTTAAAAGTTGCTATGACTAAATTGCTGTTTGCAATTTTTTGAATAACTTTCGAAGTTTTTAGAGTATTGTCACGTGGTTAGTAACAAAATGTTCCGAAAAAAATGAAGAACAAAATATATTTTTTTCGAAAATTCGAAAAAAAAAATTGTTAACACCCCTTAAGGCAGCTTATACCAAAGATAACCAAAACGTTATAAAAAAAAGTTAATTGAATTATAATTAAATATTAAATATCCTTCCTATCGTGCTAAAAGGTGCATTTCCTACCCTGGGTGCTTATAATTCATTCATAGAATAGAAAAAAAGATGTTTGTTCTGATTATGGCTGATCTTTTGTTCTAACCTTCAAACACAGATGAACGTGACTGCACCTTCATCCAAACAACCGCGAACATTTGGGATAAGATTAATAAATTAAAATTTTGTTTAATTTCGAAACCTTTTTTATTTGCTTATATAACTTGGAAAAAACAATATTTAGAAAATAATTTACGTATTGTTTTTTTTCTATAAAGAAATGAGGGAGACAAATTAAATATCTTTCATAATTGAGGAAGCCGAAATTTTGAAACCAAACACCAAGAAAAACAAATATATAGATAACAAAAGTCAATCAGCCAAAATAGAAATATTACGTTTTCTCTAGGTATTAACTGAGGGCAGGGAAGTAGAGTGCAATGTGTTGTATTAGATCGTAAAATTCACATTTAACGTAAAGTGTGTTGCATTATTATGTTTAAATTTAAATTCTTTTTATAGGCGAAGGTGTTCATCAATTAATTTGTCAATCAATCTTTATCAAGAGCGCATGCATTCTCAGGAAAAAAGATCTAAAAGTAATGGAAAATTTAAAACTTTAAATATTCTGACTAAGCATATTTATAAATTAAAAATGAGTATCAATAATTCCTACACATGTACACTGCCAATATATACCAGGTGAAAAAATGTTCAATTATACAAATGCAATGCATGCCTCTTCTCCCCTTCACTCATTTAAATCATTTGCATTTCTTAGCCCTTATTTTCGCAATTTATTTAGGGTATAGAATACTCAAAAATTAAAGTATTATACCGTACAGAAGGTTTCAAATTCCACTTTCTTGCGCGTTTCCTTTACAAAACTGGATTTTAAACTATCCACCTTTAACATGTTTTACAGAATGAAATCTTTCTGACTATATAGTTAAGATAACAAAAAACAAATGTAGAGATTTTATATTTATTATAATATATAACCTTTCTTAAACAATAATTATTTACACAATTAGTTTGGGTTTCTTAGAAGTAATTATTGTCTCTATCGCTTAAAAATGCATTATAAATAAATCCTGTAGAATATTCTTTTGAACATTTTACCATTCTCTTTCCTTCATGTCTCGATCATGAATTGCACTTCTTATGTCTAGACGCAATCTTAATTTTTTACATTCATAATTCACAAAATTCATAATAAAATGGGTGAAATATACTCTTCAATTTGAATGCATTGTATTCAATCCATTGTATTATTTCTCAGTTTCCTCAATCTAATCTTATTAAAGGAATGATAAATTTGAAGAATTAATGCCATTCAATATGAAACAAATATCAGCTAAAATTGCATTTTCTATAAAGTATTTAGGATTTGACAGAGGCAGTAAGAAATACCTACAAGTTTATCACAAATACATTCGTTTATGAATAAAATTAAAAGCCCATTGTATACATTAAATTTCTTTAAAAATTTTGGCGTCTGATTTAGGATAGCTTGTTGTGGCTTTTTTTCATGCCACCCCTTACACTACTACCTCCCTGTCTATCTGAAAATACTGCAGGATGTGTAGGCGGACTTAAATGATCAAAAGAGAAGATTGAAAATCAAAATGATTTATTGATGCTTATCAGTAATTAAATTGTGTTGTGTCTAAACTTAAGTTAAGATAAATAAGGGAGGGTTGAGTAATGAAGTGGGGTATCAATACTAGCGGATAAATACAGCATTTTTCAACTAAATCTAGGAAAGCTGAAACGCGCACAATTACAACTACACCACACGATACTAATCTGCTTTTCTTAAATAAAATCAATGAACTTATATTTTATTGTGGCAGTTCCTTCCTGACGACTTCAGGCCTTTTTAATGACTGGAAGAATGGGTGAAGACTCCACGCTCACAGTAATAATGAATTTCACTATTTTTAATCCGCTTCTCTTCGCGTACATCCATACGTATATGGCTAGCTACACTTGTCAACAACTTCGTGTCGACTTCTCGATCTTTAATTCATTTGAATTCTCACTCCCTACTACTTAGCTTCTTAACTCGCGAAAACCGAATTTATATAATATATCTTATTTATTAAAATCAATCACGCCCGGCTCTCGGTGAAGATTAGTTGAAATAAATTGTCTTAAGAAAAATAGAGGAGGTTAGTCAAAGACCTTATAGATCCGTCACAAGCTTATGGAAGTATTTAACTAAAGTATTCTGAAAGAGCTGTTATTCCTATTCTGTTATGATTACTTTAAGTGCCGCGGGCGTATATACACGTCCTGTTGAGCTGGTACGTTTAATGCCTCAGACGTATATACTCGTCCTTCCAAAGGAGGACGTTTTGTATTGTGTTGCTCTGTTTAAAACTAGGCCCCCGGCTTTGAAATACAATAAATTGACATTGACAGTGCTTATAAAGAATTTACTTATTTCCAAGAAGAGGGGAGGAAGGAATTATAAAGGGCATATTCCTGCAACGAGGAAATTCATAGTTCAGCCTTTTTTTTAATTTCGTTTCAGTGTGATCTTTTCTATTCTTCATTAGGTGTCACTTTTGCTAACCGTGTGTATTAGGAACCCATTACTTTGTTGTACGAATGCACTGAATGTGATAGTGGTTCATATATATGTTCAACCATGTTTCAGATATATCAGAGAACAGAGAAGTTAACATTTATTGTATTGTAACTACAGATTATAAATTTGTTTATTTTTATTTAATTATTGTACCCTTTCTTTTTTCTTTCTTTTTCAAAGTTTAAATAAACAAAACTTTAAAAACTTTTCTTTCCCCTAATTAAACCACGCAACAACGCTCACCTCTGGAATAAACAGTGGCTATGTGGAATATGTTTTAATTTCTAATAGTCCTGGTCTTTAGTACTCATGTGTAAATAATAACTAGGTACTCCCCTACGTGAATGTGTAGACCGATATATTTCCACCAATAAGCAAGCTCCGATCACGAAAATCATGTGAGTTGTACTCAGTCCCGTTTGCCGTTTCGTATAAATACCGAGATTCTTGAAAATCTGCTCTTTTCTTCTTTATCTTTGCCATATGTAACTAGCTAGCTGGGTTTGTCTGCTTTCTGTATTATCAGAACGGTATGTGCTTAATGTTAAAAGATGGATTATTTAACTTCCAAAGGCTGCTTCTTCGTCTTTATCATCTATGCAACATCAACAAATAAATAATGATCTTATTAAGAAATCCTTTACAGTCGCAAAATTATGATGTATATGAAATGCTTCGTCCAAAAAGAGTCGCATTTTTTTTAACTAGGATGTGTTTATGGTGTAGTTGCGCCAAGCTTGGTGGTTGATACGTTTTTCTTTATTATTTTTTGTGGAGTTCATTAGAAAACACAGAAAATATAATACGCACACAAACATTTACATGACATTCGCCAAACTGCTTAAATATTCGAGAACATTCTAGTCTTTATACAAAATGTTAACCTAAAATATAAGAGTCATAATTTAATTATTAGGCAAAGCCCTGAAGGGCTCAGGACCCTTGTAGAATGAAAAACACTCAAGAAAACAACGATCCGGATGATGCTGAGCGTTTGTTACAAGAAACATCGGGATGACTCGGCATAATAGTTTTTAAATATTTATTCATTACAGTAAATATCAAACTCGTTTCAACATCTCATCTTATTTGATTACTTGAATTGTGTCTAAGTCCCTTCTACCCTGTGACACAGCTAAAGGTGTGGAAGGAATTAAAAAATCACTCGACATGATTAATTCCAATTATTTTTTTATCACTATAATCAACTCAAACACAAATAACACTCTAAATAGAATAATTTAGTCTCGCAATAGAGAGGAGAGACGAGATTTGCGTTTGGGGAGAATATGTCCAATACTGCGGCTCTTCCTTTTAATATTACTTTACACCGAGCTTACGTATTTAATGTCCTCACTACTATTTTAACACTCTAAACATTAGCTTAATATGAAGTTGACAGTATCTGAACTTATGCAGTCTTCTACTCAATCTAAATATAACCAAGAAGTGTTAGAGTCTAATATTTTACAAGGACTTAGACCAATGCTGGTAAGATTCCCCTTGTAACTATCTTGTCACCTCTTGTTAGCTAAACTTCAGACTTTCTTACTTTTTGCATACCTATTCTCTTCACTACCAATTCACTTCACTTCTATTCCACTCACAACTCGCTAACTCTTAAACCTCTGCGTAGAAGGAATGTATATATAAAATAAATTTAATTTGCCTATCACATTTCCTTCTTTTAGGAGAAGGTTGGTTAAAATTTGCTGTCCCAAAAGAATACCCAAACGGCCTGTTCGTGGAAGGTCGCGTATAGTTCCGTCACAATGTTCCCAGATAGAGCAGGGAGGGGGATTTTGCTACGAGGCAGTGATTCTGAGAAGACTTCTAATAAATTGATCCGCCTTTTATGAATATTTTCACTACTCTAATATTTGGTTTACTATGTAGCTATGTGACCAATCATCACTTAAATATCTTCAGCTATTTAATGCCCGAAACGCGCTATCAATGTTTACAAATACCTGATCGGTAGATATCTTTACTTAGCATCAGCTTCTCATTATTTATATCTCCATTAAACTCCGTCTATTCATCTAATCTTATCTATCTTACCCACTAGTTAGGAAGATTATACTATACAAAACTGTAGTAGAAGGAAGCGTATAGAAGGGCGAGTATAGATCCGTCACAAAATCACTTAAGCACTTAATTTTTTTTAAGGAAAAATCTTAAAATTTATATCTTTTTATGAAATTTTGAGCAGAAAATCTGTTTTACATAGTATATGCACATAAGTAAAATTTTCAAAATCCTTAAATTAAAAATTTTTACGTTAATCATACCTTGTCCCTTTAAATTGCTAATGAATTACTTCAGACCATGCTTTTGACCTTTACACCATTGAACTTGAGAGCAAACGTCAAACGTTGAATTGCGAACGTTTTTTTTTTTTTTTTAAATTTTATAATTGGCTATTAACCACTCTTTATCTACATTTTTCTTATTCAATGTAAAAAGAAAATATTCTGCAGCTATTTTTTTTTTTTTTTTTTTTTTTGCAATTTGTTTTATAACATTTGTCGCACTGTCTTCAAAAATATTGCCTTTTATGATTCAGTTTAAAATGTATCTTCTTAGAGTAGTTCGAACACACAAATTCATCATTTTATTATACTAGACGAATGATGGAAATATTTTAGTTTCCACTTATCAAAAGTACTAAATCAACTAAAAATACAAACAACATAAAAGCTAATGTCTGCATATAAAATTACGTTTCTGAGATATTTTACGAGTGTCCATAAAGCCGGCATGTTTCCCTTTAAGTTTCAGAATTGTTTTACTTTGTAAGTACACTTCTAAGCGCTATAAAGATGATGTTCTAGCATACACTATTTTCTCTGATTCAAATATTGCTACTTTAAAATATTTTAATTGAGCCATAAAACTTACGGTTTGCTGTATAAAACGATATAATCTCTACTTGTTTCATTTCAAGTACATGGAGTTAAAGCAAATTAGACATTGGCTATTACTCAATAAGACATAATTTCAAGAAATGTTTATGTTCTACAGGTTTTGAAATTTGATTTAATTCAGTGACATTGACTTCATTTGGTTTTAATTTACTTTGCATTTTGAGGAAACATGAATAATATTGGTGACAGACTTCAGAATTTCTAACTACGGTCAAGTGATGAGGACCGCACTTGCCTGGTCCTCCTTTTCAAACTTGCCCTCCCAATTAACGAATATGTCCAAACATCTTTAACCTCTTCTCTGTAGGCGTCGCATGGCATACGTTTGGCGTTTTTTGCCCGTTTTTGCAGCATCATATGATAGGCGACGTAAAGAAAAATTTATCCTTGAAACTGAATTGGGGTCGCTAGTTGCAAGCCATTTAAATTTCCGTGATATTTTTTATATTTTTGAATATTCCTACGAGATGGCGCAAATAGTATTATTTTCTTCACAATTATCACAGTGAGATTTCCTGCTTGGTTTGTAACACTAATGGCAACGAATGAATCTCGTGTTTTGAGTTAAAATTTCAAACAAACAATATCAATAAAGATATTTTTGATATTTATTATAAAAATTTGTTTAACACTAATAAGCACAGATATTATGATTTCGGTTTGTGGTAAATGTGATTTTTAAGCTATGATGTCCAATGAAGATTGGCAAATAGTACCTTACCGTTAAGACTGCATTGCATATTTTTTTTGTATAAATTATTCCAAATATCTTTACAGAAATACTATTATTATTTTTTGTAGATTATTAACTTTGTGGGGGCGTCGGCCTAATCGACACCCCTCTCTCTCCGTCTTGCCTGGCTAAAGGTGTGTGGGGGGGAGGGAAACAAAGCATCCCCAGCAGCTTCCATAATAACAATTAGTTTTATTTCTCTTCAAACACACTTAAATAATCACAAGTGATACTACAAAAGGAAACATAGGAGTGATATATAATGCGTTACCTAATATCAATGTATAACTCTAAGTAAAGCCTAAGGCTTACGTGAACTAGATAAGGAGAACAAGCACTAATGAACCCATAACTAATTCTAATTTCATCTATCGTAGATCCCCTCAATCTGATAATTTAATCTCTTAGCAATTATTTCCTTGACTCGCGCTATGTTTGTGAATGAAATATTCTAATATTCACACTTACGTAACATCGTAACAGCTCCGCGGTTCCTTCTATCTTACATCTACAAAACCTATATATATAGACTTTATATAGTCAAACTAATTTAAGTATCATGGTTTCTTCTTGAAAGGCTGTGAATTAATGTGAATGCTAGCCCCAAAGTTTCCCCCAAGAGAATTAGTAGAAAAATGACGCAAAAAGATCCGTCACAACTTAAACACCTCAAAGCAGTATAATCAATATACATATACATTTAGTAAATTTGGCGAGTTTTCTTGTAGTGCTGACCGGTGTTTATGAGTGTTGGTTAATTTATGTAGTTTTTTCGATGGTTATTAATGTTGATTGTTTCTTGATAAAGAGTAAAATGAATTCAAAATAGTTCTTCGTTTATTTCCATATGGAATTTCAAGGGCGTTACGACATCACAATAAGCATATCATAAAACACATACAAAGAATAATACATATAAAGGATAAGAGCTGCAGCTATTTACACATAATTTAGACGAAGACAAGGAGGAAAGGCGAGCGACAAGTTTCGCTTTTGAACTGGCTGTGAAGGTTGTGCGAGTCCTGTCTAAAGAGAGCCATGATTGGTTGCAAACAGGCGGAAGCGAGTTTTCTGATGCAATGTTACTATTCGATTAAGATTAACGTGTTAGTCCTGAAACAAAGAATTCTAACATATTTAAAATGAGTTAATTAAAAGCAAGTTATATATATATATATATATATATATTAGAGAGGGAATTATTACATATGTATAATCACAGTTTACTTTTAGAAGTTTAAAAATAAGGTATATTGCAGGAGAAACTGAAGATCAGTGAACGCGGGATATCACATATTATTCCAAATATAAAACAAGTAAAACCTGCTTACTAATAAAAACAATTTGCATTTTTCAACTTAGGACGAAATACATATTAATTTTGAGCAATAAAAAATGATTTAGGGGCACAGAAATTCGTAAAAAAAATTAAGGAAGGGAACAGAGAAGGGTTAATTGCATCAGCTTTTTTGCACGACGGGTCTCCAGTGACATTAGATTGCGAAATCGAGACACGACAATGCCGGCCAAGGGCTCGCGATTTTGATCACTCGGTTGCTGTGAATATTTAGTTTCATGGAAGTAATGGTTTTGTAGTTTTATTTTAGTTTAGGATTCTTATAAATGCCATAATAAATTTAAAAATGCTGTAATTTCAGTGTGGTTTCTGTATATTACTATTCGTAGCTTTACATCTGAAGGTAGGAATCGTATATAAAAAAAACATTTTCAACCCCTTAACTACCGATTAAAAAGTACGAAATTCACCCTCCCCTCCAGTGTGTCACCGTTTTTCCCACAGGTGCGAGTGGTTACGTAGTTTATCGGGGGAAAGAAAATGCATGTTTTTCAACCTAAAAATTGTTTGCTTTCATTTAAAAAAGAAAAAAAAATGAATAAAATAAAATGAAAATAAAAAAACATTTATCTCAAAAGTTACAATGTAATAAATACATTATAACTTATTGTTCTGTGATATATCCTGAAACATGGTTGAAAACATAAACGAGTACCACTTGCAGGGTATTTGAACAAAATATTAAAAGCTCCTATTACGCACGGTAAGCGAGAATGAAAGCAAATTAAGAATAGAAAAGAGCACACTTAAAAAAAGGTTGTTTTACGGAAAGAGATAAAATTGTTCACACAGTCATCTGCTAATGCATTCAGCGAGCTTGTGACTGGTATTTAAAATAATTCCATCATAAATCCAACAAATTCTAAAAAATGCATGATGTCCATTTCGAGGATGGATTTTTCCGTAATACCCATCTCTTACTACAGATTCGTTTTGCAATTTTAGGTTTATTTCTTACCCTCTTGTGGTAGATCACACTCTTATATTAAATCATTTTTAAGCGGATGTGTTGGGAGATTTGTGGGGAAATAAATTCGCCAAAAAGGAAATAATTCGTGCGATTTTCAAAACGGAGGCAATGTGCCAGAATCTAATATTTTCATGAAGAAATGGAACTTCTTTCTAAGTAGAATGAATGGGAGAGGGATGTGATGATATGCTGAATAATAAAAAGGAAATAACACGAAAACGGCTTTAAAATCAGTGTTGGTATATTGGCGAGAAATATTTTGCAGAGTTGCTTCATTGACTAAATAGCAGTTTAGGAGCTATATTAGAGTGTGGAATTATTAATACTTCTCAGTTTATTTACTTATTGTAAAGTGATGAAAATGATGAAGGCCACGCTAGTTGTCCTGGTCACAGACTCATGGCTAACGTGTCATAAGTTTGAGCCTTGTGTCACAGACGGCCTACCGTAAAGATGAGGCCCTTTGCACATTAAATCTGCTATACTCAACTTTTTTTCCTGTTGGTGTTCGGAAGTTAGGAGAGGGGGATGACAACTTCAGGCAAGTCGGTACCCCCTATCCCGCTAATGTTAAATTGAGCATTTTTATGTGCCTTTTTCTCATAAAATATTAAATGTACAGACTTAAATTTTTTTTCTGTATATTAATTAGACTTTTTTATTTAAATTGAAGTGATCTTTTTCAAATATATTGTTTAGTTTTTTCATAAACTTTCATCGTAATGTATCACTATGAATTTTTTGAAAAATGTCATTTTTTTTTCACGATAACTGACTTTTACAAAAATATTATCGGTATATTAATAAAACTTCACTTCAGTATATATATTAACATATCAGTAATATTCAGTGAAGATTGCAAGTGCTTCCGTTGAATAGGTTCTGAGAAAATGGTACACGCATTTTTAAAAACACCGTTTTGAGATAATTGCATTTTTATTATAAAATGTCACTTCATCAAAAAAAGTATGAATTACAATCTGTATTTGCACTATTTTTTTAAATATTAGCTTATTCTCAATAACTTCTAAGACTTTTTACTTATTTCTTTTACTTAGATTTCTCAGAAAATACATGTATAGCATTTTTCACTTTTAATCTATCGAGATATTTTATAGCATTTGCATCATTTTTCTCAAATTATGCATCAATTTTTGAAGAATTTTTAGTTCTGATACATTACTGTCCATCCAAGTTGACTATAAGTATCATAAATACCATGTAAAAATGTGTCTATACATGAAAATATGGCTTTGGCAATACATAATTATACAACATTTCGAAAAATTTCATTAGTGTTTTATAAATTTACATGTAAACACAATTTCTTAAAGTATCAGAATTAAAAGGATTCTTAAAATATTACATAAATGGTATCCAAAACAACAACAAGAAAACTGATTTCATGTTTTCGAACATGAAATTTGTGTATTTTTTGTATTTAACAAGTTTAGTGCAACGAAAAAGGGCATTGCATTTGAGATATATTTATGTACCTTTTACTAAGAAACTTTAGAAAAAAAAGCTTAAAAATTTGTGTGTACATTAAATAAACATTTATCTCTATACAGAAGTGAATTTTTTTTTTTTAAATTGATCAGTATGTTTAAAAATGTAATTTTGTAGAGTAGAATAATGAAATTTTATAAAAAGTTTCCTTTTCTATGTTACGACATCTGCTTTTCATCTAAATGTCTGAGGAATATCTCAAAAATTTCACTTCAGTATATATAATATATATGCAATATAAAATAAATAATTTCAGTTCATGCATACAATTAATTTTTGAGAAATAAGACACAAATTAAAAAATATAATCTATATAAGACAGTAATATACATGATTATATGGCACTTCGAAAAATTTCTTTAGTGTTTTGTATATTCACATGTAAGCACAATTTCTTTAAATATAAGAATTAAAAAGATTATATAAATATTACATAGATAGTATCCAAAACAACAAGTAAACTATTTTTGTGTTTTTAAACATGAAATTTAGGATTTTTTTTTTGTATGTAACAAGCTTCATGCAACGCATTTTGAGATATATTTGTGCGTGCATTAAATAAACATTTATTTTTATACAGAAGTGAAATCTTTTTTTTAAAAATTGATCAGCCTGATTAAAAAAATAATTTTTGCAGAGTACAATAAGGAACTTAATAAAAAAATTTCTTTTCTGTGTTATGACATATGCTTTTTAGCTAAATGTCTGAGGAATATTTCAAAAATTTCACTTCAGTATACACAAGAATATATATGAAATATAAAATAAAAATTTCCAGTTCATGCATACAGTAAATTTATAAAAATGAGAAAACACAGTTTAGAAAAGAAAATTTTCAGAAAACAGTAGCTTTTATATAAAATTTTAACTCATCAAAAAGATCTTGCACTGTAGCCGGTTTTTACCTTATTTCTCTTAATATTATCTTCTTTTTTTTTATCTTTTCTAATTTTCTTTGATCATCCAGAAAAAGCATGCTTGCTTTCATTAATTTTTCTCTATCGAGAGTTTTCGTGGCCCTTACCGAATATTCTCCAGGTCCTACTGCCATTTACTGAAGTTTTTGTTAATTTGGATACATTACCATCCTTAAAGGAACAAACAGCATTATAAACACCAAGTGAAAGTGTTTCATTGTGCACAAATGTTGTTTTCGGAACCCGTGATAAAATGACATTATGAAAACTTTCACTCGGGTTTTGTGTTTTTCGATGCAAAAATTATCTCAACAAATCAAGCTGGGAATGATATCCAAATATAGAACTCATTGCTACTACAACAGCAACCGGAAGACTTTTTATGTTTGTAAGACTTACCCGATTCTTCAGCCTGTTTATATCCACAACATGAATTTTCACCAACAGGTCAAAAAACAATGTTTTTATGTGCCCATTTTTTTCATATACAATATTTCGAAAGAATATTGACATCTATCACCTTACCTGTATCAATGCTGGTCACAGTAACTGCACCATTTGATGATGTGTAACCGCGTTTCTGCCATGTCCACAATATTATTATTACCTTCATTTTCACAAATAGCTTCCCTCGCAGCATTTTGAATGGAGTCCTCGTAAACAAGTTTTACATCATTTGAGATTCGCTTACCGTAAGGAGAAAACCTTGTAGGTGGTTGCCGAAGATTCATTATGCTGCAAAACATTCTCCCAGCTTCTGCGCATCTCCCAATGGAACACGCAGCATATACAAACCTGGTATTTATTGTGGCAATTTGCATTCCTTCATGAATATTTAAAAAAGAGAATTCTACATCATATGGACAAGCACTACATTTCAGGACAAATTTCCAGCCCAAACTTACCTTTTAAAACTTGCATGTCTAAAGCTCTTTACACATTTTACAATGAACTTAATTCTTGAAAGCAAATGCAAGAATATTTTAATTCATGATGGTATTTTTAATTCTTACTTTAATAAGAAGAAAAACACTAATCAAACTTTATTTTGCACATGTCTCCTTTGAGTCATGTGTATGTCAACCTTAAGGATTGACATTACTCTTTTAGTATTTGAAGTACTGTTACTATGATTATTGAACTATTACTATGTTCATACCTTCTTAAAACGTACCTTTATGTTTTTAATTTTTTTCTGTCTAGCCAATAAAGAAACAAAAACTTCGAAATTTCAAAATTTCTGAATTTTAGAAATTTTATATATTTAATTAAAAAACCCAAACACAAACGATAAAAACGTGTATGCGCTCCAAAATAGGTAAACAACCCTGACGGTTACGCTTGCAGTTAATGTACAGTTAATTGCGCATGAATAAATAAAACAGAGAGTGGCTTTGGAAAAGCTTCCCAGATTTAAGAGGTCAATGTTTACATTTCTATCTGTCAAAGGGGGCGTGGCTAATCAGCTGATTATTTTTTGAAAATCATTTTAACATACTTTTAATTAGTAAAATGGCAAGTACGGTACATCATTGGAAAGGTCCTGATTTGGGGATTTTAGAAATATCAAAAACTCAAAATCGACTTCCCGAAGGTCGACCCTACTGACCCCCCCCCCCTTAAATGTTGTTCTTGTCACTTAACCTTGGTTCAAAATTACGAGGTCCGTCGCAAATAACCTTGGATTACAGTGCGTTGTAAGAACGAGGGTCATTTGGAAATTTTTGAGATACACCTATGTTTTTAAAGTTAAACACTCCTAAAATTGTGTAAGTATAAAATAGTTTTCTCCAGAATCAATGCACTTTTGTAGACGAACTTTATACACATTAAATGACTCAAACCATTCATTTGTTGGAATTGATGAAAAAAATTACATGTATAACCACATCAATCTCTACTTCTGAATGAAAACTACGTCCACTTAAGTTATTTTTTAGATAAAAAAAAATAACCAAAAGTTAGACATAGCGAGATCCAGAGAATAAGGTGGATGTTCTATCACTTTAATTTGCTTTGGCTTAAGAAATTCAACTGTTAATACAGCTGTATGGGAAGATGCATTCTCATGGTGAAGCATTAGTCCCCTAACATTAACTTCTTGGATAATTTCTGGAAGAGATTAAGTTGTATACCAGTTAGCTATTATTGCCTTCTGTCTTGCAACATGGTGGCTTTAACCTATCGCGTACTTCTGAAGAAAACGACATATATAACTTTTTTCATTTCTCGGTTTTTTTTCCATCATTGAGTCTTTGAAGATGATCCCACGCTGACATTCTTTGCTTTGTTGACGTGATGTAACGTCAAAAAATGGTATATATGTTTCATCACCCATTACCGTTTTAAAAATGATGCAGTGGACACCGACATTTAGCAATTTGAGAGTTTCTTTAATGATTCTGATACTTTCCTCTTTTTGGTGCTCAGATTATGAGGAATCAAACGGAAAACTACTTTTTTCATAAGTAATTCTTCGTGGATAATTTTGTGTTAGGCCAAGGATCAAATGCTAATTTTGTGACGGATCTATACGGTCTTTAACTAACAATCTCTATTTTTCTTAAAAGTTTTATTTATATCAACCAATCTCCACCGGGAGCCAAAGCGTGATTTATGCAAATGAGATATTTTATATAAGTTCGGGTTTCGCGAGTTAACGTGGAAGGTGAAAGTGAAAGAGAGAGAAGTGAAGTGAAGTGTTAAAATTTTAAAGTAAAGTGAATTGAAGCATCGGTAAATCAACTCGCAGTTGTTGACAAATTTAGTGTGAAGTAACGCGACGAGCAAATCTGAAGAGCTGAAGATTGAATTTGTAAAGTCGAGAGTGAATCTTAACCTTTATCTGATCCAACCTGAGCCAAAGTATTCCACAAGATGGACCTGCTGAAATATAGGAATCAGGTTAGTGACTTAGAAATTGTAAATACGTGTACGTGTGTTAGCTGTAATTGTACGTGCTGATCTTTCGTGGATTCAGTTCAGATTCCGTAGTTCCACTAATAGTTACCCCTTATCATTCTCCACTGTGTTTTATTGTTCTTAACTTTGAATAGTGTATGTGTAACGTTTCTTGATTAAGAGGTATCAATAAATATAGTGATTTGCAAAGATGTCTCTTGAATTCGTTAATCCGCCTACACATCCAGAAACGGTAGACGGGGAGATGATAATCTTAGGGGAGGTTATATATCACGACAATTTCTTTCTGTATCATTTGGAAAACGTACAGTGATTATTATCAATTAACGTTTTCCGCATAGCAAACACATTATCCGAGATTACTACAGACCACGACCTCCACGTGTGCTCTGATTATATTAGCAATTTCCTCAAAATTCTTCAAACCATCTGAATACAATAGCACGGCATGGAGATACTTCACCAAATGCTAACTGCAGTGGTTGAACACATTAGTCTTGATTTAATCCCGCTTTAAAATTAAAGAAATTCATAGTAGGATAATGTTTTCGCTTCAACATTTTCTCTTCTGTCTACAATTTATTTTACTTTAAACAACTTGAAATAAATGAGTAAAAAATCGTTTTCTGCGTTAAAATACTTTGCATTTCCAAGTTAAACCTGTAATAATTTTTTGTAACTTCTCGTCAGCGTGTTTCTCAAAAATTTCAGTTACCCTGGTATGCACTCATGGAATTTTGAAAGGAAGAGATAGTTCTAAGATCAAGATGATCTTTCATCTGGATCTTTAATATTATATTTATGGCAAACGTGCGCAGTGAAAGTAGCTATGTGACGGATCTATCCGGACTGTACTAATACCTTGGGGACTCTTCTGGGGGGAAATATTTCAATTCAACCAACTTTTGCCGACCACGGAAGCATGATTATGTAAATGAAGTATATTATATAAATTCTCTTTTCCGAGTTTGTGAGTTGGCAAGTTGGCGTGGGCAAGTAGGAGTTACCAAGATTTTGCGAGTTATTTTGTTAGTTGAAGATTGAAAGATAGTGGAATTAGTAAGAGGTCTTGGAGTTATCCAGGAAAATGGATTACACCAGTGGATCCAACGACATTGATCAATCCTGATAAAGATCACATGCAAGATTAAAGTGTAGGATCCACTGCATAAAAAGTACAGGTATCGTGAGCTTGTTTAATTAGAAGTTAGCTTAATAGTGTGCGACGTAGTTATATTTGAGCGTATTTGAGCTATCGTAGATTCAGTTGAGGGTCCGTAGTATTATCCCCGTGTTATAGAATCTCACCTCCGCGCTCTACTATTTGATCACCTATCTTAATTAGATTGTTATTGTGTCTGATGTTCATTCAGTTTCTCCCACACTCCTAGTCGGGTTTACAGGTAGACAAGGGGTTTGAGTCAAGCAGGAACCGAAAGGTATTACAACTAAATACTTTTCACACTTTTAACCTCTGTCATGTGACAATTTTATAAGATAATATAAAATTCCATTTTTCCATTTTCATCGAATAATGTGGAGACTTCTAATCTCAATAACCCGAGTGACGTTTCAAAAGTCTGACGTCATTTCCTTTTAAGCCACCTTAACGAAGAGAGATCTTATCCAAATTTGTCGGTTTTCTACCCGAAGAGAATAATTAAAGAGGTAGTAAGCGCTAAATTTTGTCGTGGATGCGCTTATCAACAAAACTTTAACTTTCATTCAAATGGAAAGGACATGAATAAGGAAAAGTGGGAAATAATTATGATTCTTTCCCCAGGGTGTTGCTTACGAATGTAAAGGGTTGGTTCCTTTCTTCCACCAAGAATTCAATCGCAAATTCTTAAAGGCAAGAAAGAAGTATACACGAGTGTCAATACTGTGAATTTTGTGAGGAGTAGTTGTTCTGGAAAGTTTTATTTTTAATATATTTTGAGCCGTGGAAAGAAATATATTTATATTCCTTATATCTACCAGCGTCTTATAGGTTCCCCCTGTGAGAATCATTGTAAGAAAATCTGACATAACATTTCACATCTTATAACAGTTGAGTTCTTCTCTCAACCCCGCCTACATATATGGAAGAAAAGTAAGGATGACTAGACTTGTCGGTTAACCAATCTATTTATTAAACACATATATTACCAATACAGTTCTAATAATTCAAACTAGAAGTAATGTTCCCAATCTGAGCAATATGAGAGAAAACAACGAGATGAGCGAATTATGAGAAGACTTTAAATATCGATCCTCTTATATACCATATCAGGATCTAATACACTGCCCTAAATATCTGAGCTATAATTAAACTATATGACTAATCGTCACTTAAATTCTTTCCACTGTATAATCTCTGAAACGCGCTATAAAATAGAATAATACCTGACCGGTAGAAATCTCTCTTCCTTGCATTCTTTATATGTCAATATCACTAGCTTGAAAACCTAGAATATATATATCTGACCTAATCTGAATAATCACGATGGCTTCTTCAGAGAGTTGGTTGGGAGTAAACTCGAATTGATAGACCAAATATTTCCCAAGACGATTATTTTACAAAAAGAACGTGATAGATCCGTCACAATCTGACTGTTGCAAGATGAAATTAGTTAACGAACATGCAAAATATGACAAAACGAGAAGAAAATGCAAGTATATGAAGATTTTCATTGGGAAAAAAAAACACTACGAGATATTTCGTTAAGTGACACTCAGCACAGGAATCATTTAGGGACCCCAGCTACGAGTTATCCTGTAGTTTTTTCCAAAAAAAAAATTACTGTACACGCCACTACAGTATTATATCGTTAACTTAAATATTATTATATTTAGTAAAATTCCATGTTTTCTTTAAAATAAAACATTGGCACCCAGTGGAAGAAGCTCTAAATTGGCATGACAGTGAGTGGGTTGAAAAAACCTTAGCTATTGTGCAAACAAAAACAAATGAAGTAACAATATAATGCAGTACAGTACCCAGTCTAACAGTTTTTCAAAATTTATTATCAACGTTCTAAAAAAATTAATTTATCCTTGTGGTAACGTTCGGTTACCCCTTACACCCGAACCTTCTTATCTACCTGTAAACCCGGCTAGATGTGTAGTAGGAACTGAATAATCCACATTCATTATATTTCCAATCTAATTTGATTTTTTAATTCTTATTGACAATTATTCAACAAACACAATACCATAATTAATATACCTTAATTAGAATTGTAGAGTGCGGAGGTGAGATTTGATAACTCGGGGATATTACTACAGACCCTCAACTGAATCTAAGATAGCTTAAATACGCTCAATTACAGCTACGTCGCACACTAATAATTAGATTCTACTTAATCAAGAACACAGTATCTGAACCTTTAATATTTCGAATCCTACACGGAGAAATTCAGGCACTTTCTTCGGCTGGATCAAATGACGATGGCTCCACGCTTTGTAATCTTTAATTAATTCTCAAACTTATGATACTTCTATTTACACACCTCCAACGTATCCACTTCAGCGTGTCAACAGCAATGTGACAGCAACTCGCTTTCTTCTTCACTTCATTTCTTATTTTCTTTTTGTATACTCGCGAAAAATGAATTTATATAATATACCTCATTTACATTCATCACGTTCGCTTTCACGATGAAAGTTGGTTGAATGAAATATTTTGTTTAAAGAGATGAGGAGATATTAGTGGAACCACGTATAGATCCGTCACATCCTGACTAAATTTCTATTTTTAAAAGACGATACTGAGGCATCTAGTCAATATGATCAGCAAATCCATCTTTAGAGAAAACAAAATGTAGATAAGCTTATAATCAAGAAAAACTCCAAAATCTTGTGAGATTTTCTAGATCAACAATGTACATTACAATGAAAAACAGGTGCTTTTATGCTAAGGAATGGCACTACAAAATTTTTGTTACATTTAGCACGCCTTATAATAATAAAAATATAATAAACACTAACAATCAATGTATTATGTATGTTGTAAACATTGCTCACAAAATTTTATTATAAAAATTCTTCAAAAGGAGATAGAATTTCAGACAAAATATATTTTCAATAAGAAATACATTATTCAAAGCTAAACATAAAATGTTAGAGTACACACTGAATTTTCAAGCCTTTTTGTATCGTAATTTAGAAAGTCGTTTACTTTAGCTTTAACTAGACGGTAAATGCATTATAGTAAACAGCCTTTGCTGAATTAGAAACAAAATAATCATAAATAGTTTTTTTTTCGTAAATAATTTTCCTTGTGCATTTTTATCTGTTTTTTGTTTTTGTTTTTTTGTTTGTTTTTTTGTAATGCATTTTTCCGTCTTCATTTAAATCTTCAATGTAGAACAATTTTTAATATCTTTTTCAAACATTTATTGTTAAAAATTGTAATTCTATAGTCATTTAATCAACATATATTTGTAATGAATCACGAAAACACAAACTTTGTCTAATATACTTCAGAAAATTTTACTCATTTCTCAACAACTAATCTTAATACATTCCTTTGTGACATGATGTTAAAGCGGGGATACCATTTATGTAAAATACAAATAAATGTTTTGGCTTAAGAGAGTGGGGATTCTCATTACATTTACTAATAAAGTTTCAATTATTAAAAGTTGTAAGTGTCCGGGTGGTCTAATCGGCACCCCTCTCTGTCCATCCAGCGTGTTTCTAGGTGTGGGGGAAACAAAGCATCACCAACAAATTGCATAATAACATTTAATTTTATTTAGTCTTTGAACACACACTTAAACTTTCGAAATTGAAGCTATAAGAAGAAACCTAGGAGTGATATCTAAAGCATTGAATATTCCTGATACCCAACTCTAAGTAAACCAGACTACGAGGAATAGATAAGGAGAGCAAGCACTAATGATCCGATAGCTAATTCTAATTCTACTATCTTAAATCTTCAATCTAATAATTTAATCTCAGCAATTACTTTATTAACGCGCGCTAGGTTTGTGAATGAAATACTTCGATATGCACACTTACTTAACAGCTTCACGGCTCCTTCTCCCCTTGCAACTACAAAACCTATATAGACTTTATATAGTCAAACTAATTTACATACATCAATACATCACGTGTTCTTTTTGAAAGGGTGTGAATTAATGTGAATGCTAGCCCCAAAGTTTCCCCAAGAGGATTAATAGGAAGAATATCGCAAATAGACCCATCACAAATTTTTAAATTTTTTTTTCTAAATGTTCATTATAAATTATAAAACTCAAGAGTCATTTATATAAATAGTTATTTAACTCTTGGTAAAATACCTTTAACAAAGAAATATTGATGTTTCTTCTTATTTTTTTATGCGGTAATAACTCGACTTACGCGAACAAGGAATTGAGCGATTTTCATATCTCGTCAATTCGTCTTTTTTCCATCACTAAGACTCGGTAGGGTTCAGTGCTAGAGCCTTATGTAATTAGTAATATGATTGAAGAAGACATAAATCTTACCATGCAAATAAATTTGGAAATGAATAGTGATAACGTTCAAGAACTACTGGATTCTTTCAATTAGAAAATGACAATTGATGAGCTCATAGAAAGATAATTATGAGAAGCCCATTGAAAGATTTGTATGAGCATGAGAAAGACTTTGAAGTAGAGCCTTTAGAATCAGTTCATTCAGAAGATCGAATGATTTGGAGGAATGTGACTAAGTTGTCAGTTAAGTTGAAAAAGAGATTTCAAAAATACCTACTCCAAAGATGAGCATATTTTTCAAGAAAACAAGGAATAGAAAATTATTATTATACCAGAGGATTTTACAGGGAAAAAAATATTTGAGCTGGCAGACTATTTTATTAGATTTTATGAAAACTTGTTCATCAAAATAGCTTCAGTTTCCATTTTTGTATTTACATTATTTAAGGTTTTATTAAAACTTTTATTTTTCTAAATTATTATCTTTTTTCTTCTCCGACTTCAACTAAAAATAATTTACATGTATGCTAAATTATACCCAACTTACGTGGTTATCAATCCTATTATCAGTAGAATTTCATATCTAAACCCATTCCGTAAACCAAAAAGATGCCTTTTCTAAAAAGAAATGGCATCTTATTGGCCATTACTGGTAAGTATATAAAAAAGAAATAAGAATGTGTGGTTATGGCAAAATATGTTTATATGAATTGCAATAGCCACACAACATTCTTATCTAGAAACAGGTTAAAAGTAGAAATTTTCTTCCGTGAACCCCAAGAATCGGAATATTACCACCTTTATATTCCTTTGAAACTATTTTATTCCAGCAATTTCTTCCCCTGCACAGCGAAGAATTTAAATCGTTTTTACCGAATTTCGAAACAAAACAACTGGTGGATGCATTCGGAAAATAACTTTCTCCCGTGCTTTTTTTTTTACTTGCCACCATTTCTCTTCTTTCTTAATTTATTTCGTTTTTAATAGCTGTTTTTATCTTAAAATTTGTGTCGTCGAAGTAATTCGGAACATTTTGTTTCTTTTGAGTGGTGTTTTATTCTTTCACGCTACAGTTAAGGCTAGATTAGGTTTGCATCTTAAAGCGAAAGTGGCGAAATATAAAAATAATAAAATTGAATTCTTTTCTCTTTTTCTTTCTTTCTTGGAAGCAAGAAAGAAGAAATAATTTTCACAGTAGAACCGTTTGACTTGAAACACATTTTCTTTTTCAAGTAATTGCTTGTGTTATTGCGCAGAATTCCAAATTTTTAAATTACGCGAAAATGTTTAATGTTTTATTTCCTTATTTTCCTGGAAAAATAACGCTTTTCTAGGATCTAACGCTTATCTTCTCTTTAAAACATAATACTTATCTAGAACTAATTTGAAATGATTATTATGATGGCAATATATTTCAAGCACAATGTGTTCTAATATAAAAACCTGTGAAGAAATTTGCTAAATGTTATTAAGTTTTATGTTTTAGAGGAATTTAATTTTACTTATGATAATATTTCTCAAAGTGATAGCCTCAAGTGTTTTCTAGAAGTGACTTCAAGAGATCCCCCCCTCCCCCGTTGCAAACTTTCAATGTAAAAATAATATTTCAATCAAAAGGTATTAATGTTACAACATAAGTATAAATGAAAATTATCTTTTAAATTGTGAATTTTAACACTAGATCGCCCGAGATTTTGATTACCCTTTAACGTATGCCAGTGTCGTTTAGACTCCGTGTCATAAAATGCGTAAAATAATTGGGCTGGGCTACTATTCTGTAGGGTTTAATTTTAAAACTTCTTAATACTATCTCATGTAATTATCATAGTTTATGGCCCTTTACATCATAAAAAACCGTAATTAAACAAGTTAATTAATCCTGTAAAATTGAATTAAACAATTATGTTCATAATTATTAGTATCATTAGTAAAATCATAATTTATGTAAGAATGCGAATTTTTCTTCATTATTTATTGTTTTTATGCATGAAGTTTTGTTCACACCTCATTTGCAATGAATACATTGATATTCAATTTTTCCTGTACATTTTTCACACACCATTTTCATGCATGAATCCAATTTTTTTAGTTACATTTCTTTTATTCTCTTTAATTTCACCCCTTTTTGGGTTTTAGTGAATTTGTAATTCCTTTAAATTCAGTATTTACCTGATTTTTTCAAATTTCGTGCACTTGCGTAAATTAAATGTAGTAGCTGATAAGAAAATACTATGTAAAGAGACACTTAGACACAACACGATTTTACAATAACTGACTCATTTCCGCTGTGAACCCAGTAACACTGCATTCAAGGTCAAATAAATGTGCAATATTATTTCCGGAAGTTTTTTTTTTACTAATGGTATCTACATAGTGAGCTATCATTTGCTGAACGATAGTGATTTATAAATATAAATTTCCTTGGTGTCGAAACAAAACACCAGTAGACGTTCGAGGTATATTTATATGTAAAATATCTCCTAATTAACGTAGAACCATAAAACTTTTTCTGTGTAATCAAGATTGAAAATGATTAAAGGTCAGGAAAAATTTTCAAAACAACTGCAAAAATGTGGAAAGAAGAACAGACTAAACAGGTTCCGGTGTTCAGTCCACACCGACGGACTTCCTAGTGTTAACCCATTTAATGATTAATTGTAGATTGGATTTGAAAAAGAATTTAATGCTAAAAATGTGTAAATTTCCACCTACGTGCATATGGAATATTTTGATTTTCAAAGCTTTCTCATTGGCTTTGAGTGAAAGTTTGGAGTATGAGATGCAAATTCTGGTGTAATCCTCTTTACCTTACCGTGATTCAAATTACAAGTCCACACAATTTAAAGTAAAGTGTTAATAATCACATAAACCGTCAATTAATCGCCTCTCTCTATATGGGAGAAAGGATGAAGGAATGAAAAACAAAGAGCATGACTGAGTGAGTGAATGCGTGAAATTGGAAATGATTGAGCGAGTAAGAGAGAGAGACAATAAGCATGTGACTGAGCCGAGAGAGAGAGTGTAAAGGAGGTGATTGAGATAGAGAGTGTAAATGAGGTGATTGAGAGAGAGAAGGCGTGTAAAGGAGGTGATTGGGAGAGAGGGGGGCGTGTAAAGGAGGTGATTGAGAGAGAGAGAGGGCGTGGGTAAGGAGGTGATTGAGAAAGAGAGGGAGGGCATGGGTAAGGAGGTGATTGAGAGAGAGGGAGAGGGCGTGGGTAAGGAGGTGATTGAGAGAGAGGGCGTGGCTGAGGAGGTGATTGAGAGAGAGAGAGAGAGAGAATGATTGAGAGAATAATACGGGGACACACACAATGTGAAAGCAAATAAGTGAATCAGAGAGTGGATGACTGAGAGAAAGACAAAATATGTAAAAATTCGCTTGAACACAATTCTAAAATTAAAACAAAAGATTATACTTTCTTGGATATATAAAACTCTTTATTTGCAGAATATAATATATCAGTGTATTTTTGCATTGAACACAAAACATAAAAGATTTAGTTGACCAAAGTAATTTACTATGAAGATTTAACTAATTTCGCGGAGTTCAGGTACAGTAAGGTTAAATAATAAAAACTAAGCTACGAAATTCTTCACCAATATCACTCTTACGCTTTCCTCAATATGAAAATTATTAACCATCAATTGAACGATATCAACCAAACAATATCAAAAGATTCCTTTGCAATCGATATAAAAAACATATATAGCCAAAAGCTAAACTAAACTATTACTTTTTAATAATAATTTTACTAAGACTAAATATTTTACTTTAAATTATTTTTTTTTAATATTGCAAGCTTAATACTTTTATATCTAATTATATATATATATATATATATAGTCATTTTGAATATAAATTGTATGAGTTGACAAATGAATATTTTTAAAGCTACTATTTTACACGCACATTATGTATGGGGTTAAGTTTTATTTTCAAAAAGACATTTTTTCTGAATAGACAAATCAAACATTTTTAAAAAGTTTATAATAATGTTTTTTTATTCTTATCTTAATATAAAGTGAAATATAATTTTAACATTGTTAATAATAAAAAAGATATGTAATATTTACAGAGTTATGCTTGATACGTTATGCCTTACCTGATATATACGTACATATATATATATATATATATATATATATAGATTCGAAGCATTCACAATACACATATCTAACATTATATCCAATAGCCTCAGGCAATTCGTGAGTTCCGTCGTGAATATTTCCCAAAATATGATAATGGATACAAGACCTGATAGTACCTCTGGAGGTATATCACATGATTTTCAGTAGCCACGCGCAATGAGGATTCAAATTATTATGCAAATGGCCGATTATGTGCGAATGTACACGTTGTTCTCTCTATCCCTCTGACGAGTTGCCTGATAGGCTCGGTATGTTCTGGGGATATGGTAGCTGGAATGAATATGAATTATATTCCTCAGTCGGCTGGGTATCGATAATAGTTCTCTCATTATAACCAAATTATGGATTTCAATCGAACGTTAACCGCACGTGTGCACGGTCAATTTCTTCATGTTATGCTATTGTCATTGTGGGCAATATATATCGATTTATTTAATTACATATTGCTTTCCAGAAGAAAAAAAGGATATTCTTAATAATTTTAGCAGTTATAATTGTAAATAAACAATCTATTAACATTGTTACAAGTTTAAGTTATGTTGAAAATATTTAAAATAATTAAGGTATCCGACTGGTTGCGACAACATTTTTTTTAAAAAAGGGAGATATGGGGATTTTTTTTGTTGTTGTTTTTAGATTTGTTTAGTGCATTTAAAGAAAAATACTATAAAATTAAGAAGAGAAAAAGAAATTATTATTACTAAAATGGGAAAAAAATGTGTAAAAATTGACAAACAATAATATCAAAGCTGCCCATTCTGTACCAAAACATTATGATGTGTTATTTTGATGTGTTGCTATGTTATTCACATTTTTGAAGTGATCTTCTAGATAAGAGATATTTTTAAGTTTTACAAAAACTTTAGCACTTTATCTTAGTGTTATATGAAATTACTTAAAAGACCAGTGATTATATTCACATAAGAAACTGTAAATTTTGTAATAAAACGGTGATTAATAAATCGGAAGGTTAAACACTTTTACTATTATACAGAACATACACAAAAAAATTCCTTTAATTATTTTCAAATCTTTTTGAGCAATCCCTGACCCCGTTTGACCATTTTGGGAAAAAACACATTTCGAGTCAAACGCGTTTTAAAGTATGACATCTTGCTTAAAGTAATGGTATCTGCTCATACTAAAACACTTATAGTTTTTGTTCTAGTGAATGGAAAATAATAAATTTGGCATTTTTATAAGAAAAATAAGATGACCTATACAATAAAATTATAAAAAAAAATTGTCAATTTTTAGCAAAATTCATAATTTTAGGGTAGTCGGACACCTGAACTTATTTGGCAGGGTTCATTAAATTCTTAGGAAACTCAATATAATATATTGTGCAAAATTTGTTCTAATAAGGAAACCTATTTTAATAAACAAGTGTTCTCATCTCAAAACTAGCCTAAAATACCTACTTTTTTTTCTTAAATATAGGTGCTAAAAATGTCACCCTTAATGTATAATGGGTGTTTCACTCATTTACTGATTAGAAAGACTGCTTAGTGTAAAGTATTAAAGTTTTATGCTCAGAATGAATATTTTTTTTTTCGAATTATAAAGAACAAACACTAAAACAAATTGAAAAAGTAAAATTATTCTTTAGAAATATTAATTATTACAGAAAGTTGTGAGGAATTAAAATTGTAACGCAAAATGTTTTAGATATAATGGATTTTAATTATGTCTTAATCTCTTAAACCTAAAATTTGATGCAACTTCTTCCAATGGTTCTTGAACCATTCAAGCTCAATATACAAATCATGTGTAATTTGAAGGAACCATTTTCAAGCTATTAATTATCTATCTACTTATCACGAGGTTGTTCTGTCATAAGGTATGACGTTGATAAAAAATCGATACATCATTTTTTTTTAAAAAAAAAGAAGGAAAATATTGTGAATTTTGTTTGCAAAAAGTGCAATTTCGTATGTAACCCCTTACAGTCATTCTTTATTGTCTATAGAGCTATAAAAATAAATTAACTTTTCCTTCTAAAAGAGTTAAGTGAAAACAGATTTTTCTGCAATGAAATCTTAATTTTATTTGAAACTTATTTAAATACCTTATTTTATTTCAATGTGAATTCTAATTATTAACACAATTTTTTCCTAAGGTAGCTGCGTATTCGTAAATTAATACAAATTGAATTAATCTACAGCAGGAGTTACATTTTGTCGAGATAGCTTTTTTTAGGTGAACTATTTTTGCAGTTAATATTCATTTAAATCATGAAAGATTGTCTAAAATTTGCTTCTCTTAATTTATCTGCATGAATTTTCCATAATAAATTTTAGGTTCATTAATGTTAGTAATCATTTACAAAAAAAAAAAAAAAAATACGAGTAAAAAGGAATAAAAATAATTCACAAATCAGAAATATTGCGGCTCGTTGTTGTATTTTGTAATCCTACAATATCCTGTGATACGAAATTCTTCTAGAATTAAATAATATTTCAGTCCTTTCATTTTCGTGTTAAACGTTTTTCGCTGTATACATTAATATTAATTGTATGGATCCTTATATACTTTAACCTTTAAAGCGATTTCAAAGATTCCCAAATTTTTATTGTAAAATGGGCTCAAATATAAAGGGAATTGGATGGTGTGAAGTTTTGGAAAGTATAATTGAACGATATTTGAATTAAATATTTGAATATTTTAAATATCGTAGTGTATCAAAATTATAGAACATTTGCATTTATTATTCTTTTCAAAAATTATTAAAAACAAGTGTTTGAAGAGTCACTCATATTAGTTGTTAACTGCGTGTGTGAAAGAAAGAGTCTAGTTTTTATTTATTCTATTTTATTTTTTTTACAAATAAAATTTCTGTGAATAGATAGGAAAATAAAAATAAGCGAAAAAATAAAATTGTAAAATTTATCTTAAAAACATGCAGCCATGAATATTAACAACTACTCATTAATCATTTATTCTAAATGCCAGCGAGAGCTTTCCTATGATAAAGATTCAGAATTTTCTTGATTAACGCTAGCAATTTGGTTCATCTTAGAAAAATGAAGACCCTTACTTCGCAACTGAGTGTGTCATCCATCCGCTTTTCACGGTTGTTCCTCCATTTTTCGACTAGGACAAGATTTATGAAAATAAGAGAAATCCATTCAATCACTCAGTAATGTACTCAGCGAGTTCCAGGAAGTATTTAGAGTAATTTCCTCGTAAACCCAACAAATTTGGGAGATGCATGAGCTCTATTTCGTGGATGGATGCTGTTGTTATGCCTGTCTTTCACGCTACAAAATCGTTTTGCAATCTTTAAATTTATTTGTTTTTATTTTGTTCCTCTCCCCTCCTCCTACTAATTCTGTTTCCTATCTTATTCCATAAGGTAGACTCATATTTTAAATCATTTTTCCCCTACTTGAAAGGGGGATTTCTGGTGGAATATATTCACCCCACTGAGAATAACTCATCCGATTTTCAAAATGGAAGCGGGCTTCCAGAATCTAATCTCCTTTTCTCCCAGGTAAAAGGGACTTCAGCCTTAAGTAGAATGAATGTAGAGGAATGTCAATTTACAGGATGATGAAAGTAGGGAACCTGGAGATTGTCGCAGGAACATAGTGCGACGTCAAGTTTCGTAATTTCCATTCGTTATTTCTTCGGGAAAAGAGTTTGGTTTTGTAGTTTTAAGACGAAAATATTTGTTGCAGTTTCTTATGTCCCTGATGTGTTTGTACACCGATTTGGTGAAAATATGTAATTTTATTTATTCCTAAATTATTTACAAGAACCACATTTAAGGAGAAATTTCTACAAATACCATAATATGCAAAAGACTTACAGTATAAAGATACCATTTTGGTATGCTGTTTGGGATTGCAATGTAAAATATTCAGTTATTTCTTAAGAAAGTCCTTTAAAATTATGAAGAAAGTTAAAAGCCCTTTTATTGAGCCTGAAAAAAATCTTAAGGGATTCACAACAGTTTAATATCAAATGAAAATTCAAAATCAAACATAACAACATCTCATGTTGTTGTTGTTGTTGCCGTTGTCGAGTCCTTCTCCAAGGGAAGGAATGAAAGTTGTTAGAGCCTGTGAGACAGGTTGGACTTAACAATAGATGGCGACACCACCTATCTCCACCTCCACAACAATATCATTAATATTATTAAAATCATAAACAATGCAAGATATGAATATTTTTCTTATTTTTTAGCTTTAAATGGTGATATTGAATGGTACATGATTAAATTTTAATTTGGAAGTTAAATATATTTTTCAGAAGAATTTGTTTTTATGTAAAACGGAACAATGAGATTTAAAATATCAAAATTTTTAAGTGTGAATATTTTAATCTTTACATGATGAGTGGTCAATATTTCTACCGCAAATATTTTTGCCAGAATATCTCAAAGCATGGCCTTGATTCAAAAATCTACCAGTGAGTCATGTTTTTTTCTTAAATGCTTCCTGAGCATTAATTTGTCTAATAAATCTATAAAACAGAATCCCATAACTGATTTTTTTTATTGTTTTATGGTTTGGTTGAGATATCTAAGCCCTCTGAATAGGTTCGATCTCCAACAAGTAAATAAATTATTAACCAATTTTTTTTCACCTAAAGAAAGCATAAATTTTGTTCTTTACCGCTTACTTTCTGATCCGAAATTATGTCTACCGCTAAGCAGGTAATATTGTTATTGTCCGAATGTGCATACTAATGTCAATCAGTTATAAAGTATAGCCCAGTCTTATTTTAATGAGAAGTTTAATCACAAAGTTAATAATCACCTTAGGCTACACACCCCAGAGAAGCGCGTTTGCAATCTACTACTGTGACAATGAAATAAATGGAATATCCTTCAAAAAAGCTTTATAGAAAACCCAATGTACAAATACTTTTTAATCCTCTTCAACACACTCCACTTCCCTATCCACGTATAGCTGCATATGAGTTTCCCAACATTGAAAGCAGTGCTGCGGCTCATTAAGTGCCCACGATCCTAAGCATATGTGCCCGTTTTTACACTCGCCTCTCCTTCACACCGAAAAATGTGTTCCCCTCAAAGCATTTTTCACTTTGAGAAAGAGTAGAAATCGTACGGTGCGATATCTGGTGCGTACAGTGGATACTCGAGCACAGTTATGCGTTTTTTCTACAAGAACTGTTTTACAGAGAGAACAATGGGCACCGAGAGGCGTTGTCTTGGTGCAAAATATACGTGCTGCTCTGCAGATCTTACCTTTTATTCATCACTTTCTCTCTAAACTTTCTCAGGACCTTAATGTAATACTGCAGTTTTACCGTTTAAACCTCGAGGTACCCATTCAATCAATATGACGCTGTCAACATGGAACAAAAACGATGAGTATCACCTGTTCTTGATGTCACAGATCGACAAGAACGTTCATTATCTTCAGCAAACTTCCGATCTTCCGAAAACCATTTGTATCATTCAAAAATATGACTACGAGGCGTACAGTTATCCCCAAACACACCTTTAACCCGGCACAACTCTCTCAGGGTGTGTCATACCCACCATCTAACATTTTTTCAACGCTCTTGGTGTACCTTTTTTGGAAAATGGATGATCCCTGGTCTAGCTGGCTTTAAGGTCATAACCTTCAAGGGGATCAAGCCTGTCAGCAAATTTTTAAAATATATTTTTGGATACCACTCCCTCGGGTGTGTCACACCCTGCGCGTGAAGTTGAGTTACATTTTTTAATACGTGAGTACGCTTTAAAATCTTTCTTATTCTATGACGTATTATTGTAGTTATGATGAAGAAACGTGTTATTTAAGTAATTTAATAAATACAGTATTTATGTTGCCACTCATTTTATATTTCACACTTCCTGTTGTCTTTTCTAATTATGTAACTTGTTATTCAGCTAGCGGTACTGGCAACAGAGAGGTTTTGTTTTTGTAGAATTTCATCCATGTTTCGTTTTTGATATTGCTCCTGTACATAAGGTAAATAAAATAGTTATAAGAAAAAGATCGTCTTCAGTCATAATAAAGTGGCGTCCGCGACAGGACAGAATTCTGCTTTCGAAGATTTCTGAACTATAAAATGTACAGGTACGAATAATTTAAATTACTGTTTATGAGTTACGATATGAAGTTTACGAAAGTGATTTAAGTTTCAGAAAATATATTCACTTTACGTTCTTCTTTATAAACAGACATTAAGAATTTATTACGAATTATTTTAAGAAACTATTTAAGTTTCATGTGAATATGGATGCTTTGAAAACAAAACGAAAGTCGTTAAGAACTTCATTTACGACTACGGCGAACAAGTTGAAGGAATGTTTTGGCGAAGAAAGAAGACGCCAAGGATGGCGATAAGTTGCGCGCAGTCAAGTCTCAGTTACAAGATAAATTCTTACGTTTAGATGAGATTCAGAATAAAATTTCGTCGTTACTTCTAGAAAACAATGAAACTGCTGCCGAATACGAAAGTGATTTTCAGGCGGCCGAGGATTATAGAGATAATTTTCTTGAGCTTAAATCCAAGATAGAAACGCTATTAAATAAAGATTTCGGATCTTTTTTGGAAAGTCCTCCAGAGCTTGATGTGGTAAAATTAAAATTACCTAAATTTGAATTAAAGATGTTTTCTGGTGATCCTAAGGAATATTTGACATTTTGGAGTATATTTTCAAAAATTCATGACTCAGAGGAACTGACTGCTATAGACAAATTCCAATATTTATACCAGTCTATGGTGCCTGATTCGAGAGCTGCTAGATTAATTTCCAGTTTCCCAATAACAACTGAAAATTATCCAAAGGCCGTCGAACAGTTGAAATTAAGATTTGGCCGAGAAGATCTCTTAGTGCAAATATATGTCCGCGATCTCCTTTCACTGGTTCTGAAAAATGCTACGACTGGAAAGAATGCCCCTGATTTAGCCACCCTCTACGATATGCTAGAAACAAAATTAAGAGCATTGGAAAGCTTAGGCCTCACAAAAGAAAAATTTGCCGACTTTCTAGAGCCATTGGTGGAGTCATGTTTGCCAGAAAATGTTCTGCGAGCGTGGGAAAGGAGTAGAATTTCAGAAAGTACTGATGATGCTACAAGTCAGAGATCCCTGGGAAAACTTATGTGCTTTTTACGCCATGAAGTCGAATCAGAAGAAATGATACGTTTAGCTCGTGAAGGATTCGGTAAAGATAGGGGAGGTGGTGCTATACGAAAAGATTGTCAGAAATCGGTCCATAAAGATGAACCCACTGCGGCTACGTTAATTTCAAGTACAACTGGTGCAAAACTTAATTGTATTTTCTGTGACCGCCCTCATTTAAGTCAAGACTGTCAAAAGTTATTTGATATGAGCTATGAGGACAGGAAAGCGCAAGTTATAAGGAAAAGATGCTGTCTCGTTTGCCTTAAGGTTGGACATTTAGCAAAAAGGTGTCATAGTAGTGTGAGATGCTTAATTTGCAAACGGAGACATTATCCATTACTTTGCCCAGATTTACGCAAGGGAAAGGAAAGTAATTTTTCGCCTAAGGACAGAACAGCCGATAATGAGCAGAGATCTACAGAAACATTGCTAACAAATCTTCCCTCTGAACATGAAATATATCTCAAAACTATTATGATCAGACTACGAAATACAGACAAGGAAGTGTGTGCTCGAGCATTGTTGGATGATGGATCTCAGCGGTCCTATATAGAAAAGAATTTAGCTGCAGAACTATTCCTTTCTCCATCTGGAAGAGAGATATTTTCTCAAGGACTGTTTGGCGGAGGAATTTCCCCTGCTTCTGAGCATAAGAGATACATGGTAAACGTAGAAAGCTTAAATCGCAAATATTCAACTCCATTGTCTCTTCTCGAGCAACAAAAGATATGCTCAACCCTGCTAGAATACATGACAGGAAATTGCTTTCTGAGCTTTCTTCCCGAGGAATAAAACTTACAGATGTTGGAAGAGATTCACCACCTATACGAGTTCTTCTGGGAGCTGATATACTTGGAAGCATTTTGACTGGCAGAATAGAGGTATTATCTTCAGGAGTATCTGCAGTTGAGACCTTGCTGGGTTGGACAATTTTAGGACTGGGAAAGAAAAAGGAAGTTGTTAACCTAGTCACATTAAGCTTACAAAATATGGACGTGCCTA
>BMAO01026565.1:0-23445 GCA_019973975.1 Trichonephila clavata
AGATATTTTGTTTTCTGGAAAGAAATGCATACACGGAGAAAAAAGAAATACTCAAAAATGACTACATGGACTTACTCAGTTTGAAATGAGTTTGTTTATATCAGATTTGCACGCATGCCTTTACAATCATGAGACATTACATGTACTCAAAATTTCAAAAAATGGTTAATTAACACTATCAACAAATTAAAAAGATATTCAGGATTAAAAAAGTTTTTTTAATATACTGGCTACATATTTTAAAGATTGGGGTTCAACAACAAATTTAGTTCTCATAAATCTTCCGAACTATTTTTCGTTTCTACCACGCTACCCGCGGACGAACACATGAGTACTAGATTGTTTTGATTTTGTAAGGCTTTTATGGAATTTAGCGGGAAAATGTGAAAAACTTTTTTTTTTGACGGATTACTTAAAAAAACTAATTTAAGGTATGTGGCTACCTCGGAGCATTTTATTGAAAAAATTTTCAACTAAAAAAACACTTTTTTCTTTAAAAAGGGTGTGCATAGAACTAGGAATTAAGGTTCAAGTGTAGTATAGATACTTGGCGATGTCAAATTTTTTTGGTGACCAAAATCGATCGCCAAGCTACTTCACTTAGCGATAGGTTTCCCGAAGCCAGAATGAATTCGTTATCTCACCAATAATATCTATATAAAAATCGAAAGGGCCCTCTCCCTATACTACACTTGAGTCAGGAATTAAAATACAATTCCAAAAAATTTTTAATTATTTTGGATAGATTGGGAATTTTTAGTTAAAAATTGCAGTTACAGTAAACCTTGTATTGAAAATTCTAATTAATATATTCAAATAATATTAAAACTGCACACAAATAACATCATTATCTGTGCCTAGAGCGATAAGATTTACATTATTTTTTTGAAATTTGTCAATTTTTTTAAAAAAAAAGCATGTTTTTTCTCACAAATTGTATGTGCAATAAAATGCATAAATACATACACAGAGATTATAGTCTATAATACAAATAAAATAAAATAAAAGTTTTCTTAAAATGTTAATTCAATGTCTTAAAAAGAAATCCATTTGTGAACTTTACCGTGAAGCCAAAAAACAGTTTCTCAGACAATGCTTTTAAAGATTTAAATACAATATGAAAAATGTTCTACTAGTTGTACATTTCTTAAACTCACCATATTTATAGCTCAAACTCTTTAGCTTCATGTTTAACTAATTTTCAACCCTTTTGCTGTTTTCTGGAGAGTTTTATAGATTATAAAAATTGTCGAGTTTAGTAAAATTTTCATGAAAAATTGCAATTAGGATCTTTTACACAAAATTCTAATGAATGTATTCAAATAATATTTATACAGTACATAAATAATGGAACATCTTTATATATTAGGAATTAAAAGATATGTATTACTTTTAAAAATTTTTTAAATATGCCAAATTTTATGCAAAAACTCGATTTTTTAAAAAATTAATGATATTTTTTACATTTAAATGCAATGAAGTACATAAATACAGTGAACACCAAAAGTGTTCGTACACTTGCAGTTTCCTATAAAATTTAATGATTTCGACTAATAAAAATTAATGTATAGAAATTGTAATTTTTTTATGATATCTGCAATTTGTTCTTAATGGAATGACATAATTATTTTTTTAAAAATAGCATAACTATTATTTTTAAAAATTAATAGTCAAAAAGCTCCTGAAAAATTACGCCACTAAAGTCTTAGAACACTTAATAAAAATCTCAACATAGCTTTAAATATTGTATTTCTTTCTTAATTTAGAACTTAGTAGGATATCTTTTAGTGTCCACAACAACTTTTGGACATCTTGATATAGATTTAATGAGTTTTTGTAATTTCTGCATCGATTTACCTCCATGCTTCTGTGAATATTATTTTTACTTCCCATTATGTGTTTATGTCATGTTTTTTTATTTTAAATCTCCCCAAATATGCTCTGATGGGCTAAATAAATTGATTGAGGAGGTGTTATCACAAAATTTTGGGGCAGTTATAAAGACACCAGCGGTGTACATTGAGAGCAGTACGCTTGGTTTCATTATCCTGTTAAAATATGAAGTCGTGTTCAATATCAAATTTTGGACAGACAATTTAAAATTTCTCTTTAAAATATTTGACTAGAGCTCATGATTCTCAATACCATCAAAAATTACCTAATTCTGTGGCTGATTTACGCCCCCATGCAAGAACACTTCCACTTCCATGGTTCATTCATCCAACTAGATTCTTGTGACTTAAGTTTCAGAAAATTCAAAATTGACAGGAAAGTGATTGGGATGACAGAAAATTCAACATTTTTGGTTCTGATGGGCATATAATAGTTTTAAAGGAAAAAATGAGGCATTTAATCCAGTGAATTTATGTGGAACAAGAGCTCCTCCACCTCCATGCTTCAACACAGAGGTGTTCTTGCGGGGGAGGGGGGTGTAAATAGGCTTCAGGAATTAGGTAATTTGGTATTTTTTGATGGTATTGAGAATCATGAGCTCTATTTAAATATTTTAAAGAGAAATTTTAAATTATCCTCTCAAAATTTGGATATTTCAGACGACTTCATTTTTTAACAGGATAATGACGCCAAGCGAACTGCTCTCAATGTACACTGCTGGTGTCTCTATAACTGTACCCAAAAGTTTGAAAACACCTCCTCAATCAATTTATTTAGCCCAGCAGAGCATATTTGGGGAGAACTAGATTTAAAATAAAAAGAAAACATGACATATAAACACATAATGGGAAGTAAAAACAATAATCACAGAAGCATGGAGGAAAATCAATGCAGAAATTACAAAAACTCAATAAATCTATATCAAGATGTCCAAAAGTTGTTGTGGACACTAAAAGATATCCTACTAAGTTCTAAACTAAGAAAGAAATACAATATTTAAAGCTATGTTGAGATTTTTGTTAAATGTTCTAAGACTTTAGTGGCGTAATTTTTCAGGAGCTTTTTGATTATGAATTTTTAAAAATAATAGTTATACAATTTTTAAAAAAATAATTATGTCATTCCACCAAGAACAAGTTACAGATATAAAAAAATTACAATTCCAAAATATTAATTTTTATTAGTCGGAAACAATAAATTTTATAGGAAATTGCAAGTGTACGAACACTTTTTGGGTTCACTGTATATACACAGAGATTAGATTTTGATTCATAACACAGATAGAACTAAATAAAACATGTTCTGAAATTTTAAATTCAATATCTTAAAAATATTTTGTGTAGGGATCAGCATCTGGTTTTGTTAACCCCAATTCCAGTTTACTAATTATGCTATAACTTTGCTTCTAGATATCATAGAAACAAAAAAATAAAAACTCAAAAGTAATTTTTGAAAATTTTCACCAAAACTGCGAATTTTGGGTAGTCACATATCTTAATGAAATTTACTTGATTCATAATAAGTCACATTGTTGATTTTTTGGGCACTTGCTTATAGGCAAATAATAATTTAAGTATTCCTTTGCTACATTGGGATAGTTTTATTTTCATATTGAACTTTAAAATAGCTTGCATGTCTTGAAAAAGGCAAGCCTACAAAATAAATTTTTGTTTTCAATTAGTAATCTTTTTAAGAGACTAATTTCTTGTAGATTTTAAAGAACTTTTCTAGCTTATTGGTAAACTTATGGAAAATGTCTTAAAAGTTCTCATAAAGAAATTTCAATACATTTATTTTATGGTTCCTTTATTGTGACTATAGTGTTTTGTTTATTTGGATGAAAATAAATGAAGTATATATATCAGATTCTTTATATTTAACCCAATATAAATATATTTTATGCTTTTACTCATTAAAGAAAGGTAGAGAAAAATTATGTTTTTACCATAAAATCTGGCATATCATGTATACCATCGTATTACATGCACTTATACTTTCAAGTAGCAATTTTTAATTTTTATGTTTATTTGCTGAAAATGTGCACCCCCATTTTCATGAAGAAACCTGAGATGTATGCGAGTCATGCTCTTAAAGTTTGAAAGTCATTTATTCTAAGCTTTTAGTAAAAAATAGTATACATCTAGAAGTGTAACCCTTTAAGTTCATAAGGAATGCCATTTCTTTTAAATAACCATTATTTTGATCTATGTAGAAATTTAATTTTTTTTTCCTGTGCTCACATTTTTTAAAGCTCCTATTTTTATACCTGGTATATAATGTGCACGCATAAAATGCAATCTTATTTTTTGTGTTAAAAGTGTGCACCATACACCAGATTTTACGATACATATTACCACAACAATGCCAATGTTCAAGATAACGTGCCAAGTTGGTGCCCCTGATTTTGCATGTGTCGTATGCGCCAGATTGACTACCATGTGTTGTATTACATATAATTTCACCAATATGGTCGCAATATTATGAAAGTACCAAAAATTAATACAGCTTGGGTACAAAAACTCCTGTATGCAGGTATGTTGTATACAAGTGAAAAAACATAAATCTTGGTATACTTACGTATTATCACAACCAATTGGTGACATTATATGAAACAAAGCACCTGTTTGCCAATTCAGCACGTTCAACACACAGGAACTCGGAGGGTACTTGTGTATTTTTGCGACAATCGCTGACTCTAAATAACTCGCTGAGTTGGCCACCCGATTTCCTATGTGTGGTACACACTGAATTGGCTGCCAGGTGCTTCATTTCATATAATATCGCTAATAGGTTGCAATAAGACGCAATTACCAATCAGGGTTGCCAACTTGGTGTGTTATTATTAGATTTGGCATTTGTTGTGATAATACGTAATTTGTTCAGTCTGACGTATTTGAAGCACAATTAATTTAAATTATAGTTTTAAGAAACATGCTTTTTTATCAAACTAAAAAGTAAGAAATAAATCTTAATATAAGAATAAAATGATTAACTAGAAAATTAATGTCATCGTGGTAAAGGCGTGGGGTCCTCTGTACTACATTTTTACACTAACTCTGCATTTTGGAATAGAACTAGTAAAGAAATTATAACAATTGATATTGAGCACCCCACTCTTTTATATGCAGTTATTATTTTTCCAGTTTCAATTTTATTTTTTTCTGCTTTTTTCTTGGCATTTCTAAATACCTTTTGTTCTATTTCTTTAAATCCTGGCATTCATATTTTTCTAATTGGTTTTCTATAAAAAAAGTACTTATGTTTTTGCTTCTTAATGTAATTCCTTTTTTGCCAGGAATAAGCCATTCTTTTAAATTATTGTCATGTTGAGTTCTTAGTGGGAGACCATCATCATTGATTGAATACTATTGGATGCCAAAATTTTTACAGCGATTTCAAAACCACTTCTAAAAGATGTTTAATGTGTAGTGTACTGATAGCAAATTAGTTCCTGTATATATTGTTCCAATGTGTGGTATTTTTTTAACTGTTGTTTTTATAAATGTGAAATTCAGGTAGACGTGCAATATTTATAAAAATTGTATTTTTTAAATCTTTTATCTTGTATCTAAATTATGAATGCTTTATTTTTAATTTGCACTAATTTCATTTCTGCTTGTTAGTACAAATCTTGATTTTTAATGTTTCCACTCATAATTTGTTTTAAATTTTGCATATAGCTCTGAATTTTTTTAAAAAAATAATTCATGGATAAAATTAATTTATGAATTTCATACATTTTGCACTTTCTGCCAAAGACCATTGGTTTCACATTGTAGCCTTTGTCCTTATGTTCTAAATACTCATACAGGTATAGCATATCACTACATGTGTAATGCTAAATTTTGTAGATAGTCATTTCGAAAACTATATAATTATGAACAACCTTTGTAAAAATTTTACTCTAATGAGAAAACTTTCAAAATTCCTTTCAGAACCAGCTATCTATAAATTCTGCAGTAAATAATTTAGATGACTCGCATATCCTAACATGTAATTTATTTGAAACAACACTGTTTGAAAGGCATTTTCACTCACATTTTGTAACTCAAAGACATGATTTGATAAAAAAATTAAAAAGTTGTTTATTTATGTACTTTTACACACTTTCCTATATTTACAATGATAATTCAATATATATTACACTAAAACATAATCTGTTCTGCACAAATAAGGATGGAGTTGACTATAATATGGATTAGATAGTGTTTATAAAAAAAAATTTCAAAAATTTCACTTATATTCTTGTTTATTTTTTATGTATATATGTATGTGTACAATTTCCAGAGTAAATATTTCAACAATATGATTTTAGTTTGTTTTATTTTTCTTGTTAACAGTGAATAATTGAAAATAAAATGCTGTATAAAGTAGAAAAATGGCTAGATTATGATTCTGTTGCTATTTGGGATGTTATTTTTTCTTTTAAATGGGTGCAGAAAACTTCTCTAAAAACTCTTTCCAGTTGGTTAAAAACTTGTTTATTTTAAATGTTTTTTAATGCAAAAATCTACTGTTTTAGATGTTTTACATTCTTCTAAGGACTGAAAATTTTAAGTATTTTAATTTAAAAAAAACCATTAACTTAAAAACTATAATATTTGTTTTCTTTTGTGATAGGAGAGTGTAAAATCAGTTGATTTAACAAAAAACGATCTTAATTTTTAATATAGCAATGCATTTTCTTTATTTCCATGTGGATAGATGTTTCTATTTAAACAAAACAATTGATATAAAGAGTACTTACACACCTGGGCCTAATGAGTGTTAGTTTATTCAAAAGGTTTTTTTCTTCAGGTTACATAATATGTAAAAAAGCTATTTCTTTCTGGCATTGTTTTGAAATTTTTACTTAGAAAAATCTGTTATTTATCATAATGTTTCCTAGATATTTCTAATAACTTATTATTGAAGGGCTGAATTTTTTTAAATAAAAGTTAATTTTCTGCTTGTATATGATTTTAAGGAAACAATATAATGCTTCTAGAGAAACATAAATATAAATAATGAATCAAATTGCTTCTGGAACTAGTTCAAAATGCATACACATTTGTTTAACTATTACATCGAATTCATTTTTGCAGTTTTCAAAGATTTATATTTGCGGTAAAAGTTCGAAGACATGCAGTTTGTGATCAAATAATAGTTGCATTTTTTTTTCTCGAAAAGTAATATTTTTGTTGATACTTGCGTATTGTCGCCACCGTATTGGCGACATTATATAAAACGAAGTACATGGTTGCTAATTCAGCGCGTAGGACACATGCGAAATCGTTACTGCCAATTTGGCGAGTTATCTTTAACTTAGGCACTTTCGCGATAATATGCGAGTACCTTTTTGTTACACACAATAAATGTAAAATGAATTTTGATTTCGAAGTTAAGTGTAAAAATTTCATGAAATGAAAATAAAATAATACGTAAGATGTAGAAAGTGAAAATTTACAACTCAGGTATCACATTTTTAAATCCCTTAAGATTTGGGTTAATAAATATTTTTCTGTTAAAAATTCATATTAGATCAACAGTACCGAAAATAAATGCTATTCATACTCATTTTATTGTTTTAACTCATATTTGATACATTAACAGATTCAAATATGAGTGCATTATATACTCATATCGATCTTTCATTCTCAAAAATTTGATCCCGTAACAGGTTCAAAAATGAGAATGTACTTGTGTCTCGATATGAGAATATGCGATTCTCAGATTTGAGTAAGCGTGCATCGGAGCTATTTTGAGAATGTGAAGTACTCAAAAGTGTGTGTGTGTGTGTGGAGCTGTTTGCTCTCAGTTTTGAAAATCGTTTCTCGCAGTGTAGAGCTATCAGAAGGTAATGTTACGTAGAAAGACATTTTGAAAATGAGTCCGTATGAAAAAAAATTTAACTATTTATACTTTTTGAATATCAGTCACCCAATCATTAAACTTTTCAGGATAACCTAAAAATTTAACAAAATATTCAGTGATTCCTCGTCTTTTTCTTTGTTTGATGACGTTCTCTACAGGATGGAAACCAGAGTCGACAACTTTTTGTAATTCTGCTTCGTAATAAGTACCTTTAATCTCTTCACCTTGTAAATCTCTTAATCTGTAAACGATCGGAATTCTTTGCACGATTTCCTAAACTGTGAAAAGTTCTCGACTCCAGTTTTGTTCATATCCTTTTTCAAAGAGAAGTTTTTGCTTATTAATGCGCACAACATCACCAATTTTAAATTTAGGGGCTTTAGGTTTCTCATTTCTTAGATCACCATATAAATTATTTAATACTTGCTTCCTGTTATGCCTACTTACAGAAGCAGGCTCCATTTTAATTGAACGGTGATACGAGTGATTATAACTGTGCATTAATTTATCAATGACGTCAATGTAATTTTTAGTATTAAATTCAGTGAAATATTTCCACATTTTTGTTTTTAACGTCCGATTAAACCTTTCAACTACGCTAGCTTTAGTTTCGTTATTTGTAGAAAAAAATTTTACACTCATATTTTTCAAATAATTTTGAACTACTTTATTTAAAAACTCCTTACCCGCATCTGTTTGCAACACTTTATATATATATAGGCTTCCTTTCTTTAAAAATAATTTCTAGCGCAGACTTTACACTTTTTCCAAATTTATCTTTCAAAGGAATTGCCCAAGCAAATTTTGAAAATAAATCAATCAAATACTTATAACCCTTATTGAATCCTGCTAAAGATTGCATATCGACTAAATCCGCTTGAAACTGACGATCAATATCACTTACAAATACTCGATTCCGCTGAAACTTATGCCGAACAGGTTTATGAAGAGTGTAAGCATCTTTCTGTGATAACCAATGCTTTACATCTTTTTTTACTATATTTCCCTTTTAAAGAGCGATGTAATGCCTCCACACCCCCGAAGCTACTTGGAACTTCGGGATTTTCGTAAAACGCTGCTAAATCTTGATACATTGTTACCGACGAACAGGACTTGATTGAATGACTATTACTATGAATAGTTATGCAATTTATACTTTTTGGGAAAAGCAAAGGGTATATGTTTAAAAACATGAGCATAAATTTTCTTTACTTTTATATGAAATATATTTAAAATATCACTTATGCTTAACAAACTTAGATAATTTGTTTGAAAAACATATACTGATATTTATCTTTTAAAATGAAACTATTTCAACATAAATTAAACTAGAAAGCAGTATGAATAAAATTAACAATATAACCGTATAAAAAAACATTTTTTTTTCTTTCAGATTTATAATAATAAACTTTTTAAAGCCAAATCTTGTCGGAAACTTATACAAAATATTTATACCGTATTTTTTTCTTACTTTTGTATGAAATGTATTTAAAATATCATTTACGCTTAAACTTTCTGAGATAATTTTTTTTTAAATATACCCACACTTATTTTTAAAAAGAAAGTATCTCAACATAAATTAAACTAACAAACAATATAAATAAAATTAACTCAAATTAAACATTTAAAAAATCATTTTATTCAGATTCTCATAATATTCAAAATAATCAGGTGGATATAACATTTCTCTTACTTCTCTTAAAATATTATCTAGGCAAAGATTTTCCAAAAATTCTTCAGTTCCAATAATAAAAAGTGCTCATTTTTTTTTCAAAAAAAGATTATAATAAAAAATATTCAAGAAAACGATTTAAAACATTCCACAGCCATCTTGTAGAATCAAGATCAGACCCGCCGCCTCTACAGGAGAAAAACAACTCAACTCTCCCATCAACTCGAAAACCAAAACCATAGCAGGAGGGAAACAACTCAACTCCACGCAGCCTCCGTGCCTGCTCCTCCACCGCGCCTCCACAGGAGGAAAACAACTCAACTCCACGCCTGCGCCTCCACCGCGCCTTTACCGCAGAATCGGCTTTTCTTATCTACTCCCGTGGTTGAAGTTAAATTAAAACGCTTGAATCTCGCATATGCAGGACTTCTGACGAACTAACAGAAACATGTGCAAAACAAATATATTATAATTTAAGTTAAAGAGTACTTCATTGGATGTATTTTGTTATCTTGATTATATTTCAGATACAATTTGTTAAAACTATCTGTTGATGGCAAAACAAGTTATTTTATGCAAAAAGATCTGATCAAAAATCCTAAAATTTATTAGCGATCCCATTTGGTGTAAGAAACACTGCTTTACAGCAGCGGTCACCAACCTTTAAAGCTTCATGGACCACTCAATGTATCATTTTATATTTGGCATTTTATATAATATCATTGTATATTAGATTATCAATATCATTTATATTATATTCACTAACATTAATTCATATCTAATTTTAATGAAATCATCTGAATTTTTTCCTTTGTGATAGAGAAATTCTATTTTTTTAAAAATTAAATTTCTCTAAGTATTACACATTTTTAGTGCGGTATTTGTTTGTTTGTTTGAAATCAGTTTGTGAATTTCTGGAATAGCTCATAGGGCTACTCAATAACCCTGCTTATGCACAATACGAGTAACAAATAAAACACTTGAACATATCAGTGATATGCATATTTTGTTCACATTGAAAATTTACATGAAAGTACAAAAAACTTACCTTTCTTGAACAAAAATCTCTTTGTAAGTTTATCAATTAACCATCAAATGAGGGCACCTGAGATGACACTCCACATCAACGGGAGAATATGTGAGCCACGACAGATTTAATGTGTTTCGGCCCCCTCTACACGGCGGGTTTTCGGCACTATGCGACAGACTACACCATAGGGCTGCATGAGGGCTACTGGCGACGGACCTCGTCATTTTGAACCATCATCAAATAACGGCACCTGAGATGACACTCCACATCAACGGGAGAACATGTGAGCCACGACAGATTTAATGTGTTTCGGCCCCCTCTACAAGGCGGGTTTTCGGCACTATGCGACGGACTACACCATATTGCTGCATGAGGGCTACTGGCGACGGACCAAGTCATTTTGAACCATCATCAAATAACGGCACCTGAGATGACACTCCACATCAACGGGAGAACATGTGAGCCACGACAGATTTAATGAGTTTCGGCCCCCTCTACACGGCGGGTTTTCGGCACTAGGCGACGGACTACACCATATTGCTGCATGAGGGCTACTGGCGACGGACCAAGTCATTTTGAACCATCATCAAATAACGGCACCTGAGATGACACTCCACATCAACGGGAGAACATGTGAGCCACGACAGATTTAATGAGTTTCGGCCCCCTCTACACGGCGGGTTTTCGGCACTAGGCGACGGACTACACCATAGAGCTGCATGAGGGCTACTGGCGACGGACCTCGTCATTTTGAACCATCATCAAATAACGGCACCTGAGATGACACTCCACATCAACGGGAGAACATGTGAGCCACGACAGATTTAATGTGTTTCGGCCCCCTCTACAAGGCGGGTTTTCGGCACTATGCGACGGACTACACCATATTGCTGCATGAGGGCTACTGGCGACGGACCAAGTCATTTTGAACCATCATCAAATAACGGCACCTGAGATGACACTCCACATCAACGGGAGAACATGTGAGCCACGACAGATTTAATGAGTTTCGGCCCCCTCTACACGGCGGGTTTTCGGCACTAGGCGACGGACTACACCATAGAGCTGCATGAGGGCTACTGGCGACGGACCTCGTCATTTTGAACCATCATCAAATAACGGCACCTGAGATGACACTCCACATCAACGGGAGAACATGTGAGCCACGACAGATTTAATGAGTTTCGGCCCCCTCTACACGGCGGGTTTTCGGCACTAGGCTCGAAATAATGACACGCCGGCCACGAATCCGGTACCTTGACTATTTGTCTACTTTGATTATTGGACTATTCTGAAAAATATTTCAGAAATCGATCACAATTTAAATCAAGAGTATTTTTTTAATTGGCTCATAATATTCGATTCATTCTGTAAATAATCACGATAAAGAAAAATTTCTTCGTTCAAATGCTGGAAAAATCTACGAGAAATAAAAAGTTAACTGAGAGCAGAAACTCTTCAACTTTCAGTTTTTTTAGAAAAATTATATATAAAAAAAAGTAATATACAAAATAATCCTCCAGGTTAAGAAAATAAATTATTTTTTGAAATGGCTGCCTAAATATTGGCGAATGTTGAGAATTCGCTAGTAAAATTAAATTCAAATTCTTTTCCAGAACATTTTCAAAAGAGATAAGAGAGAATGAATCAGAAAGGAAAAAAAATTGTCAGAGAAAAAGAATTGTTCAGATATAAAAAAATATATAGTATAATATATATAAATAAACAAACAAATTCCTACAAACACCCAAGATTAAACTCTCGATAGTAAATATCTTTATTTTCCCAAAATCTAATTTGCTCTGCCTCCTATAAACAGTTGTATCAATTGTTCGTTACTGTTATTTATTTATTTATTTTGGTCTTTGAAAAATAGTTAATTGGCAAGATACTACTTGAAAAGTTTTAAACAAATAAATCATAAAACATTTAATTAAAGAAGATAGATATATTTTTTAATGGCTTTTTTTCTTCTCACATTGAAACTATGTCTTGTTTAATACTTTAAAAGCTTTTTTTCTCACATTTTAGTTGAGCTGAAATCTTCTATACACGATTGTTTTGGATGACAATACGATAATTTCAATATAATTTTCAAAAATTGATTAAAATGAATTATTTAAAGAATTAAATTTTACTCGTAATTCCAATTGTTTACAATGTGAAATAGTTGAATATTGAAATCAACAAATTAAACTGTACCTTCGTCAAATTAAATTATTAAAACTAATGTTTGAATAGATTCAATTTGGGACTCAATTTTCCCTTCTGCTCTTAAAATTTAAGGTATAAAAAATTATGTTACGCAAAGTGTGTAGTTTGAAAGAAAACTCGAGTTTTAAAAACTAATTTATTACCGGTATTATTTAAATATTAGGATGGGAAACTAACAATTTATGGGTTGTGCAAATCTGTTTCATTATAAATGTAATTTATTAATCATCTTTTTAGGATTAACGTTTCAGCACAACGTTATTGAAAATATACGTCTGGAGAACTTCCTTTAGTTTTGAAATGTGTTGCTTTCATTTCATTCAAGTGTTTGATTAATGCTGTGAATAGTATTTAAAAAAACACACACACAATGATCAAAACATTCAAACAACTTTTTTTTAAAAAATCTTTATTTGAGCTATATTTATATATGTGTATATATTTATATATATGTATATATATTATCATATATATATACATATATAATGATGGAGTGTGGATGAAGGACAGACATTTTTTTGTTTAAAAAAAGTTAAGAAGGGGTCTTGAAAAAAGGTGATTTTCCTTACAACTCTACCAGAAGAAACATACACATAAAAAGGGTCTGTGGAGGCAGAAAATGGTACAAAGTGCAAGTATATCTCTACACACATATAGATCAGTAACAGTTACAGATTCAAATAGGGGGCCAGTCATTTTTTTTAGGATCGTTTCCCAAAAGGATCCCGTGATAACAGCTATATATATAAAGAAAAAAAACCATTTCTTTTCCCATGAGAGTGCAAAAAATGGTGTAATTTTCTACATTTAATAGAATTTTCACTTTGTTTAATATCATACAACGCCTCTAAACAATTCTAAGCTTTGGTGTGGTTATAAAAAGAACAATAAATTAGATACAATAGAATCTGTGCAATAAAAACACTCACATTTCTATATATATATATGAACAATACTGAAGAATAATACAACGTTCGGAGGCAGGATTTTTGGAGAATAGATTCTTCTGTACAATTCTGTGAAGCACACAAAAGTTTTGTACAATTCTGCACCTTGTGACTACTAGTGCCATTCTTTGGTTTTTGCGTCTGTCCTCCGTGAAGAGCGACATATTTTTTTCATTACATAAATTAGGGGGAAAATGGAATGTGCAGAGGTAATTACTTCACTTCGAAAAGGAAATGTAGTTCACCGAATCGGTGGCAATCAGTCGCACGTAAATGATATTCAAATTTTATAAAAGTGGGCACGCATAAGACTTTCTTACGAGAGTGGGACAACATTAGCCTTCTATAGGGATACGGTGCTGGCTCTCCGAAGTGAAGTGAAAAGGAACATCGATTTAAATTCTCAGAGATGCATCACGATTTTTCCCTATATTTTTACATCGCTGGTATATATATATATATATATATATATATATATATATATAGCAGTAAATAATTAAAAAGAAGACTAATAAATCCCAAGAATCTTAAGATCAGACCGGAAGAACCATATATATATATATATATATATACACACACACAATCTAACACCATTAACAAAAATTTCACACATTTTAGGAAATTCTAATCTGATGTCCGTTTCTTCTACGAACTATTGAAATAATTTATTTGATTAAAACAAGAACAAGGAACACAGAGTTTAATGGAAATGTGTTTTCTATTTATACATATTAAAGGCTTTCCTTCTTTGAATCACACAATACAGTTATTTTTAGCCAAGTCCTCACCGGGGAAAATCTTATCAGGATTTAAAGAAGAATTTTCAAGAATTTTAGGAAAAATTTTAAGATTCTAAAGGATTAAAGAAGTGCCGTATTTATTCTAATTTAAGTCGCACTTTTCCCTCAATGTTTGTGCTACTGAAAATCGGGTGCCGCTTAGAATCGAAGACGGGAAAAAATTTTGGATTGGGGGAAATCGAAGGTGATATTGATGGTTTTAGCAATTACTGGTTCATGCGCGAGTTTTTAATATTGGGAAAGTAAATTCACTTCTTATTAGTTCACATTTAAAATTTTATTATTTATTTCGATCGGATATCGATAAGCTATTTTTTGGCACTATTTTTTATTTTTTCAGAAAAGCGTGCTGAAAATTTGGAGTGTGGCTTAGATTCAAATAAATACGGTATTATTTTTGCAATGCTGGACAAAAAACTTGACTCAGAAATTAATTATAACACTAGTTTTCTCAATAAAAATTGACCACATAGTATGTTTGAATCTTTTTTTGGGGGGGGGGGGGTCATTAGTATGCATTGTCGAATCGAATTCCACAGACATTAAAGCAATAATTCCCCCGTCCTGGCAGCCAATTGAAATGCTTCCTTTTCTAAGTTCTTTTCCACTGAAGCGCAGGGGAAATGTCGCTAAGCCTAACCGCGGGCTTCTTAGCGAAGGGAAGAGGATGGAGGAAGTCTCGCAAGTGATCCTGTTCCCAGCGCCGCCTGAGGAGGATGTCCGCTCCGCACAAGGAAATGAGTGCCACTGCGTCATCTTGGACCCGCCACGTCACCCCTCAAGCACTCTGGCGCAGAGAAAGATACAGAACTGCATGGAGCACCTTGGGGACACAAAACGATTCAATAAACAAAACCGGTCAAAGCAGTTTTTAGCCTAAATCTCACAAAATTTGATAGCTCTAAGTAAAAAGAATATAGAGTTATGATAACTTTTAAGTCCGTTTTTATTCACATCTCAATGGCAAATAAAAACTTTAAGCCGATTTCTCTCAAAAAATAGGGGGGGGGGGAGATAACTAGTTTTTCTACATTTAAAATAATTAGGAATTTTTCTTAAGACGTGCCAAATGCTTTTATAATTTTTTTTTAAAACTATTGCTGATAATACAAGTAACAAATGAAAGTATGCATTTCTATAAATCAAAACAATATTTATTTTTTAACAGAATAGTTGAATTTAGAATTTGTTTTTAAAGTAATCCTCCTTAAGCATTTACAAAAACTACATTTTATGAATATAAATGATGCTTGCAGAAAACCCACACCAACTTTTGTTGCGCCTATTTTGGCGACCGTGCAAATCAGATTTCATGTGTGTGTGTGTCAACTACTGTAAGAGGAGTAGCATTTTAAAATTACTTTCTAAATTATTAAATTTTTTCTTTAAAAAAATAAATGGCTAGCTTTTTGTAGTGTTTTGAGCACGAAAACTGTTTTGCATATATTTCAGTAAAAAAGAATGTGCGTGAAAGCTGCTAAATCAAAGATTTTTTTTTATAAATCGAACCATGTCCCCTTTAAGTTGAGAAAACCACTTTCTTTCCTTCATTTGCGGTGTTTTAGAATCATTTATTTATAAAAATCAACAGGATTTATACAAGTATGAAGATTCAGAAAATTCTTTGAATTCGATGCATTATCTTCTAAAATTACTTTTAAATTTTCTATAACATGTATTTTTCAGTAAAAGAAAGAATAAAAAGTAATCATTTTACTAATGCCTCGCTTTGAAATTTATTTAAGGTTTTCGAACATTAAATAAACTTCGGCGGCGAGGGGGAACAAATTGAAGTAAATACAACACGAGAGTCAGCACAGTCTCCACATAGAAGAAACTTTTATAATATCAATAAGAAAGTATCAAATTTTAGGAACTGCACAAAAATTTTGATTTCCAACTTCACTTCTTAAAAATGAATGAATCAGATTTCACGAATAGAATAATTGACTAGATTTTTCCCATCACCGAAGATGAAGAGTTTCTTTTTTCTTAGAATCGAATAAAATCGAACTCATTCGAAATGCACGACGCTGAAATTGTCCCGGAATTTGACAAGATGACTCGGAATTAAAAAGAGAAAAATTTCAATAGATAACAAATCAAATGTACAATAAAAAGAAATATATTTAAAAAAAACAATAAATTATTCTTCCTACGAGCACAAGCATGACTAGTATGTAAATCAATGGAAAGGAAATAATTTTTTAAAAAATGACTAATTACACAATTTTTTTCTTTTGGATTTTGGAATGACTAAGAAAGTAAAGGGGGGGGGGGACTAACATTTTCATAAAAACAAAAACAAAAAATTCTCGCCTTAAGAAAATTGAATTTAAAAAATACATTTTTATGTAAGAAAAATTTTATGGCTACCACAGAAAGAGTTTTAAAAACATCTCAAGATTCCTTTTCCTCTCAGGCTCCTTTTAAAAGAATTTTCCCGACAGACGATATGGACGGGGATCGAGATTTGATTTTTTTCCCTTCTACGAAGCGTGCGAAAAATGAGGGGAAGATTCGGTTCCTCCGTTTCATGAGAGGCCAAGCGCAACACACACAGAGAATAACTATCCAAATAAAAAGAGTAAATATATATATGTATGTATGTATAATATGTATATATAAATGGAGAGATGAAGTGTCGAAACAAGAGTTCCTCTTTGTTTGCGGTCTCCATGAAGTATAAAGCACTGACTAGATCACTCATCGGAATTCAAGTGATCGACCAAGTTCTCTTGGAGGCTGTTTTTCCTCTCCTTCCCTCACTCCAGAAGGGACAAGGCTCTTTTTTTTTGTTCTCTTTGCTTTAAAAAAAAAGGCAACAACTCTATTCATTCTGCAATATGTTCTCAGAGGCCACCAGTGGATCTACGGTAAAAGTTCCTCAAGAACTCCACACTTAAGGATCCCCCCCCCAAATAGTCATCATTACGACAACGACCTGTTATTATTTAAAATTCTGGAGAGAATCGTGCTGAAGCCTCCTCCCGTTTGAAGCGAGGGAAAATGAAAAACGGACTTGGGGCTCCTTCTCCACGTTTGTTCTCGGGCCTCTGACCGTGGCTGGTCACTGGAGAGAATTTGTTCTGTGATAAACTTTCTTGAAACTTGAAAAGGGGAAGGCACGTCGTCTCAGAGGTTCCACCACCGTCACTCGAGCGTGTCCAGAAAGTTGGGCGACTTGAAGTAGTCGGGCACCGTGTCGTCGAGGCGAGCGATGATCTTGTAGATGGACTTTTTCCATGATTGCTCAGAGTCTTTGCCCGCCACCAGGGCCTTGTAGAACTCACGTAGCGTCTGCTCCACCACGTAACGGAACTGTTCGGGAGACTGAAACACACAAACACCATAAAAACCCTCTTTCATGTCCCAATACAATGAATTGCATTCAGAAAGCATGTAACAGTAATGACTTGTATCTGAGTAATAGGTGGGCATAACAAAACAACGACAATAATAGTTATTGGGTTTTTTAGATTCAACATATATTAATTATTTTAGATTAATTGCACCGGGAGGAAACATTACTCACTCAAGAAAAAAGTGTTATTTTTTTCTCTCAGATTCAGTCGAGAATCTCAATCCGAAATCTGTCTATCCAATATACCTTATGTGCGAAACATGTTCTAAATAAACGATAGCGCGTCTGATGGAAAGGACCTCATCGAGAAGCAAGTTTCCAGCGAGCACTGGAACATGGCACATCGAGAATTGCGTACGTTAGAGTATCTATGCGTATACTAAGCCTTCGTTAGAATTTGTATTTGCAGATGTATTAAGATAGCTTGAGTGAGATTAAGAACAGCTACACGAAGTTGGAATCATATCATTAAAAAAAACTCCTAAAAACACTTTCGAATCTAACTACGCGGACAAATTCTATTTTATTTACCCTGAAACTGTTTAGCTTCGTGTTTTAAGTCTTACAGCAAGTGATTGCGTATATTTTTTTAATTTTCCATTGCTTCGGGTGAGAACGTCGCACTACAAAACAATACGAGGACTACTGGCGACGGACCTCGTAATTTTGAACCGTGGTCAAATGACGAGGACGACACCTGAGCTGGCACCCTCCCCTCTCCGAAGTTCCTCAGCACGTAAATGTTGTTTCAGAGTTAGTATTGTATTTGTTGCTACAACTTTAATTTGTAAATCTAGTTGGTATTAAATCTACCCTTAAAGAAGACCTCACAATCCCCCCCCCCTACATGATTTTACAACTCATTTAACTTTATAATTCCCAACGCTAAGCAAGAAATTGCGCACGGTCAAGCAATAGGTCACTTCCCTTTTCCATTTCATAATTCAAAACCGAGGAGGGGGGGGGTACACGATTTCATTTTAATTTAATCAAAGAACGCATTTGAATGTCGACTCATTAAGATTTGTATCTTCGTGGACACAAGAATTAAAGTATTTTTTAGTACTATTTATTGTGATGAAAAAGAAGATAAAATAAATAAACGAATGTGACATTTCGTCTATTCCACAGCATTGATTGGGTTGATTTTGTAACATTCTGTTTTAGTTGGGGGATTTGTATTTTCTCTAGTTTATGTACATGATTAAAAGGCTTGAAAAATACATATATATAAATCGACTTAAGGCACAATAATATATCCACATTTAGTGTTAGCAGAAGGAAGCAATTTAGAAATATATAATTCTTATTTATCCGGTTAACAATGCTTGTATTTTGATTTCGGGAAGAAAAAAATTCATGAATTTAAATAACAGTGTACCAACGCTTTTATTTTTAGAAAATTAGGGAAGTGAGATTTAAAGAAAAAATCGGTCCAATATAAACTTGAAGATGGTATAAAATCACAGGAAAAAGAAGGGTTTCTTCACTTTAGAAAAGTTCGAACTTTAGCCATGGTTTTCCCCCTGCAAAGCTTCTATTGAAATGAAAGCAGGGCAGTAACTATCTTTGCAACGATACGAAGTTTATGCATTGCACAGAAAGAGTAAAAGAAAAGAGAGGATGCTTACCGGAATGTGGTTATTTCTGTTGTAGTGCAGGTTGAGGACCCTGAGAAGCTCCGAGTCCGGCGTCACCTTGAGGTCGTCTGCGCTCTTCACCCCCTCAGTGATGGCCTGGCGAGCGTACTTCTCCATTTGGATGTAGAAGAACTCCCTAAGAACAAAAATTCACAACATTGAGCAGGCGATTCAAAAATCTTGTAAATATCTATTTTGATTTAAAAATAATATCCTCTCATTTCATTTTGTCAAAAATGAGTCACACTTCCGATACTATTAACATGAAAAATTGTCATAAATAACTAAGTAATTGTTAACGAACGATGACAAAGAACGAAAAAAGACGGATCGTTTTGAAATATCTGGTTTCTGAAAACATCAGAGGGAAGCACGCTATTTTGGTAATCTCAGTTTTGGATTTGGATTAGGGTAAATAATACCAAAATAAAAAAATGTTATTATTAGCTGTTCCACACACAATAGTCCAAACACAATACCTGAATGATTAAGACACTGTATCACCCACTCATTAAAATTACTCTATACTGTCATTTTAAACAGATAACCTATAAAAAAACTAAAGTTATTTTTATACCTCCTTCTCAGATTAAATTAATATCCGAAATACGGGATTATACATAAAGATTCTTTTTACTTTGAAAATAAACAATGATGTTTGAAAAGTATAGTGTGAGATATGAGTTAAAAAAAGGGGTTTCCCAAATTAAATAAATTAGAAGAGAAAAATCGAACAATTATCTTTCATAAAACTGCTATAAATTTATAGCAATACAAGAGACGCTGTATCATGTTAGAATATGAAAATAATTTATGATGTTTTTTTGAATAATAACAAAATAATATTCAAATTCAAAAAATATTCCAGCTTGCTTCTAAAAAGGTTATTTTGCGAGCGGGCTTTAAAAATTTTGAATATTTTTAGATTCCTCCAGAGAGTATTTTAAAATCAGGAATTATTCAGTGCAAACAGAATAACCAGCGGCATGGGTGCTCTGAAATTTTTTATGAAGAAAGAAAAAAAGCATGACAGCCCTATACTGGATATTTGACGTCATTTCGTTCAGAATGAATTTATCATACAGTCAGCGTGAAATCAATTCTATTCCATTGCATCATTTATTTCTCCACCAGCAGCACTTAAGGAATTTACTTCTGCTAAGTCGCAAATTATTGCATTCTGCTCTGGCTCGGGAGAAGAAAAATGCCCGCCCTTCGACACGAAATCCACCAGTGCCGGGGCGTCGCACCATTTTCGTTAATTTCGAATATCTTCTTTGTTTCAACTCCCCTTCATTCTTCGCTGGATCAAGAATTCTTCTCCCCTCCCTCAAGAGAGGGTGTTCCCTCTTTTCTCGGCACCACTTATTAAATCTTACTTTTCCCGATGAAGCCCAGATTCGCTAATGGGGATTTAATGAAGACGTTCACTTTCCTTTCCAGCGGAGGAAGGGGAGTCGCACTTGTTGCATACCGAAAGAGTTATTATTCGGCTTTCTTTCGCCACAACACTCATTCTTCGCTCCGAAATGAATTCTTCCTTCCCACGGAGAGAAGGGCGTTGGAGAATGAGATATGTGTTACAAGATCCTTCTCTTTTCACGCACGCTAATTGCATTTAATGTATTTCTCTTTCCTTCCCTCGCATTGCATTTAATATACATGAATATCCCCAATTCTGCCTTTACACACTGGATACCTTCTCCAAGAATGCGTGTATATATATATATATATATATATATATATATATTATATATTATAATATATAATCTTACATCTGTGCAAAAAACTGGTCCCAGTTCGATTACAAAAAGTAATGCAATAAAGCATTCATTCTCATTTTAAGATCTTGAGCATTTTATTTCACGAAGATTGTACATGAATCACATATGTTATGTTGTTGTTCATGCTACCTGATCGCTGATGCCAGATCGAGGCCCACGAAATTCATCTTGGCAAGAGTCTAGTATTTACGCCTGTCGTTAGTAGCAGATTTGAGAAAAATGCAGGTGACAGTACGATTTGGCTCGGTTCCATCCCAATTTTGAGGGAGAACACCTGGGGGGTTAGGGCCCTCCTACCTCTCGTCCCCTTCCACCAACCTCTCGAGAGGACTCGATGACTATTTAGAGTGTCTTTATGCAACACACACACACACACACACACACACATGCAATGCATTTATACAAACATCCTTGCCTTCTCAGGGATTCGAACCCAGAATCTGCGGCACAGCAGCTCGCGTCACTAATTATTCTATCGGATGTAGTAAAAACTATTTCAAAGGGGAGGAACAAACATGTCATTAATCATGAACACAAAAATCAGGCTAATATGAATCATTCATAAAAAAAATTCATTCGTTGTCACAGTACGCGATTGCAACATCACTGTTTTCACTGGTCTTCGCGCTGGTGAAACGTTTCAGTCGCATCAAAAAAAAGTATGGCAGGATTCTTCCAGCGACAATGCACGAATTTTAATCAAATTTTATAAAGGTCAAAAAGCTCCCTTCACTTTGAATATCCAATTCTAAAAGGCACGCACACTATTCTGTATTGAAATTTTAAAAATAAAATCAGAGCAAAATTTTCTTCTTAAAATTTCTGTTAATCGTTTTAAATCAAAACCGTGCAAAAGATATTCGTGTAAAAACAGCAGTGGGTGTACACATGCCCTTGTTTATCTTCAAGGACATATTAAGACTTCTTGAGGCCCTGGGCCCTTACACACACCTGGGCCCCACCTGGGACCCTTAAAAGAACACAGCACTAATAGCATAAGCTTCCAAATACTCGTTCGAAAAATAACCTGATATAAATAAATATGCATGACTCAGAATTGCACAAACCAGCTCGACCGACTGCCGCCTTTTGACCGAATGAGAATAAGTGAATATTGACGTCGTACTGTTAAGCTACACGGGGGCTTTTCGCGACGGACCTCATCATTTTGAACCATCGTCAAGTGACGAGGACAACACCAGAGCTGGCACCCCCTCTCCTAACTACCATACCAACGGGAGGACGTTTGAGCTCTCGACAGATTTAACGTACATGGGCCCCTACATAGTGAATCTTTAGTGGTACTGGGCTCGAACTCATGACATACCTGCGATGATCCGATACCTTGACCACTTGGCTACCGCGGCCACGACTGAATGAGAAATGATAGTGTCCAGTAGTGCACACAAGAATTTTTCAAGGATGGGGAGGGTGTCCAGGGTCGAAAATCCACTATTCCCCCAACATATTCTTTTGATTTTGTCGATTTTTGACAACAAAAACAGTAAAAAATTAATTATTGAATGAGTAATTATCATTAATTAATAAAATTTGTTTTTAAAAACAAATACTTTATTAAATTTTGCGTGCTATATACATAGGATTACAATCAATCGAAAAAAAATCAAGGGCTTTGAAGGGAGGGGGGGGGGGATCCGAACCCGAGGACCCTCCCCTTGTGTGCGCCACTGATGGTGCGTAATAGTAGGCCTAAGCATAGTCAAGGACGACGGTCATCACATATAGCCAGTTTACATATCGTCCGTAATTCCCAGTTTTTCGAAGAATACAACCGGAAATAATATTTGGCCGTTGAAAAAATTCGAATTATGGTCTTATTAAGGCTGAGTCGAGAACGAGACGAGGCCCCCATTGTGGCCGAGGCCCTGGGCTAAGTTGGTCCATACCTTAAGACATCCCTGTATATCTTCCGCATTCCTTTACGCCTTCCTTATTGAAAATATAAACAATTCTTAGGGGGTATTTCTGTGCTGCATACATAGTGGACGAGATCAGAATGATTTCGTAAACTTCAACCTCAATTATTTTACTCCTTTTTCTACTACTTTCTATTAAAGAATTTATAAATTGTTAATTTTTAAAAATCGCTTATTACCTATTTCATTTATTCTGAAAGGGGAAATACACAGGGTGTCCCAAAAAAATGTATACATATTTTAGGAGCTGATAGACTTAGAGAGCATTAGAGAGGACTTTGAACAGGAAGAGTTTTATTTCCAGCAAGATG
>BMAO01026565.1:217211-239011 GCA_019973975.1 Trichonephila clavata
CTGCAAAGTTAATAGTGAAGTCTCCACTTAAAATCATGGTACATTATCATATATAATATTTTTCGGCAAATCTTTTTTCGGTAGTTCAGAACCTTCTTTGTATAAATCATCCAATTTTTCTAAAAAGTGCTTGTATCTGTCCCATAGATTTTCCAGGCGAAATATAAACGGCAACCATTAATATTGATGGGTGGCTTGGAGGCTGGAAGGCTAGATGCTGATCGGGTTTGAAGATGGTCCCTAAGACGCATGCAATTTGTGTATTCCCCTTGTAACTTGTGACAGGATGTTGTCGCATTCCTTAGTTGGGGGGGGGGGTCACAACGGCCGGTCAGCAAAGTTGAATGGACTCATAATTTGGAAGAGTCGTCGCGAAATTTGTAACTCTGCGCTTGGTTCTGACCAATGGCTAGGCGGGACCAAAGGCCGTGCGGATGAAAAAAGGGGGTAATTTGCCCCCACTTAAAAGGAGGAACCGGGACATTTCTCGGCAGATTTACAGAGATTTAGAGAGAGATTTTACAGATTAGCAGAAGACAGATTACCATGATTTCAGATTAAGAGAGTTAATTTAGGCCGTCCAAGACCACCCAGCTCCATGCCTCCGTTTCGATAAGTGGAATGTTGTAGTATTCTTATTCTTAAAAATTTAATAGTGTATTTATTTTAACCTAGTAATGTTTAAAAGTAATAAACCGAATTTGATCTCATTAAATCTGATTATTCATTTAATCTCATTGTTTTTTAATTGACCACTATATGATGCAGACATAAGTTAAATTAATCGAACCTGCGTAAGTCATAATATGTTAAATTAATGAAGTAATTGTAGCGCTGCATCAATATGTATTGCCCATCTCGTAATCGCAACGAGCATGCACAATATTACACATTGAACTTTCATAAAATCTATTGAATTTCACTTATAAGAAATGCACAGCACTCTACGTCAGCTGTACACTGCGAGAAACGATTTCAAAACTGAGAGAAACAGCTCACTTTTGAATACTTCACATTCTCAAAATAGCTCCGATGCACGCTTACTCAAATCTGAGAATCGCATATTCTCATATTGAGACACAAGTACATTCTCATTTTTGAACCTGTTACGGGATCAAATTTTTGAGAATGAAAGATCGATATGAGTATATAATGCACTCATATTTGAATCTGTTAATGTATCAAATATGAGTTAAAACAATAAAATGAGTATGTATAGCATTTATTTTCGGTACTGTTGTATCTAATATGAATTTTTAACAGAAAAATATTTATTAACCCAAATCTTAAGGGATTTAAAAATGTGATACCTGAGTTGTAAATTTTCACTTTCTACATCTTACGTATTATTTTATTTTCATTTCATGAAATTTTTACACTTAACTTCGAAATCAAAATTCATTTTACATTTATTGTGTGTAACAAAAAGGTACTCGCATATTATCGCGAAAGTGCCTAAGTTAAAGATAACTCGCCAAATTTGGCAGTAACGATTTCGCATGTGTCCTACGCGCTGAATTAGCAACCATGTACTTCGTTTTATATAATGTCGCCAATACGGTGGCGACAATACGCAAGTATCAACAAAAATATTACTTTTCGAAAAAAAAAAACGCAACTATTATTTGATCACAAACTGCATGTCTTCGAACTTATACCGCAAATATAAATCTTTGAAAACTGCAAAAATAAATTCGATGTTATCGTTTAACAAATGTGTATGCATTTTGAACTAGTTCCAGAAGCAATTTGATTCATTATTTATATTTATGTTTCTCTAGAAGCATTATATTGTTTCCTTAAAATCATATACAAGCAGAAAATTAACTTTTATTTAAAAAAATTCAGCCCTTCAATAATAAGTTATTAGAAATATCTAGGAAACATTATGATAAATAACAGATTTTTCTAAGTAAAAATTTCAAAACAATGCCAGAAAGAAATAGCTTTTTTACATATTATGTAACCTGAAGAAAAAAACCTTTTGACTAAAGTAACACTCATTAGGCCCAGGTGTGTAAGTACTCTTTATATCAATTGTTTTGTTTAAATAGAAACCTATCCACATGGAAATAAAGAAAATGCATTGCTATATTACAAACTAAGCTCGTTTTTTGTTAAAGCAACTGATTTTACACTTTCCTATCACCAAAGAAAACAAATATAATAGTTTTTAAGTTAATGTTTTTTTTAATTAAAATACTTAAAAATTTTAGTCCTTAGAAGAATGTAAAAACAACTCTAACAGTACATTTTTGCATTAATAAAACATTTAGTTTTTAACCTAATGGAAAGAGCTTTTAGAGAAGTTTTCAGCACCCATTCAGAAGAAAAAATAACATCATAAGGACCAATAGAATCATAATTTAGCAATTTTACTTGCTGTACAAAATTTTATTTTCAATACCTTTTTTCAATTATTCACTGTTAACAAGAAAAATAAAACAAACCAAAATCATATTGCTGAAATATTTATTCTGGAAATTGTACACATACATATATACATAAAAAATAAACAAGAATATAAGTGAAATTTTTTTTTTATAAACACTATCTAATCCATATTATAGTCAACTCCATCCTTATTTGTGCAGAACAGATTATGTTTTAGTGTAATATACATTGTAAATATAGGAAAGTGTGTAAAAGTACATAAATAAACAACTTTTTAATTTTTTTATCAAATCATGTCTTTGAGTTACAAAATGTGAGTGAAAATGCCTTTCAAACAGTGTTGTTTCAAATAAATTACATGTTAGGATATGCGAGTCATCTAAATTATTTACTGCAGAATTTATAGATAGCTGGTTCTGAAAGGAATTTTGAAAGTTCTCATTAGAGTAAAATTTTTACAAAGGTTGTTCATAATTATATAGTTTTCGAAATGACTATCTACAAAATTTAGCATAACACATGTAGTGATATGCTATGCCTGTATGAGTATTTAGAACATAATGACAAAGCTACAATGTGAAACCAATGGTCTTTGGCAGAAAGTGCAAAATGTATGAAATTCATAGATTAATATTATCCATAAAATATGTATAAAAAAAATTCAGAGCTATATCAAAATTTAAAACAAATTATGAGTGGAAACATTAAAAATCAAGATTTGTACTAACAAGCAGAAATGAAATTAGTGCAAATTAAAAATAAAGCATTCATAATTTAGAAACAAGATAAAAGATTTAAAAAATACAATTTTTATAAATATTGCACGTCTACCTGAATTTCACATTTATAAAAACAACAGTTAAAAAAATACCACACATTGGAACAATATATACAGGAACTAATTTGCTATCAGTACACTACACATTAAACATCTTTTAGAAGTGGTTTTGAAATCGCTGCAAAAATTTTGGCATCCAATAGTATTCAATCAATGATGATGGTCTCCCACTAAGAACTCAACATGACAATAATTTAAAAGAATGGCTTATTCCTGGCAAAAAAGGAATTACATTAAGAAGCAAAAACATAAGTACTTTTTTTTATAGAAAACCAATTAGAAAAATATGAATGCCAGGATTTAAAGAAATAGAACAAAAGGTATTTAGAAATGCCAAGAAAAAAGCAGAAAAAAATAAAATTGAAACTGGAAAAATAATAACTGCATATAAAAGAGTGGGGTGCTCAATATCAATTGTTATAATTTCTTACTAGTTCTATTCCAAAATGCAGAGTTAGTGTAAAAATGTAGTACAGAGGACCCCACGCCTTTACCACGATGACATTAATTTTCTAGTTAATCATTTTATTCTTATATTAAGATTTATTTCTTACTTTTTAGTTTGATAAAAAAGCATGTTTCTTAAAACTATAATTTAAATTAATTGTGCTTCAAATACGTCAGACTGAATAAATTACGTATTATCACAACAAATGCCAAATCTAATAATAACACACCAAGTTGGCAACCCTGATTGGTAATTGCGTCTTATTGCAACCTATTAGCGATATTATATGAAATGAAGCACCTGGCAGCCAATTCAGTGTGTACCACACATAGGAAATCGGGGTGGCCAACTCAGCGAGTTATTTAGAGTCAGCGATTGTCGCAAAAATACACAAGTACCCTCCGAGTTCCTGTGTGTTGAACGTGCTGAATTGGCAAACAGGTGCTTTGTTTCATATAATGTCACCAATTGGTTGTGATAATACGTAAGTACCAAGATTTATGTTTTTTCACTTGTGTACAACATACCTGCATACAGGAGTTTTGTACCCAAGCTGTATTAATTTTTGGTACTTTCATAATATTGCAACCATATTGGTGAAATTATATGTAATACAACACATGGTAGTCAATCTGGCGCATACGACACATGCAAAATCAGGGTCACCAACTTGGCACGTTATCTTGAACATTGGCATTGTTGTGGTAATATGTATCGTAAAATCTGGTGTATGGTGCACACTTTTAACACAAAAAATAAGATTGAATTTTATGCGTGCACGTTATATACCAGGTATAAAAATAAGAGCTTTAAAAAATGTGAGCACAGGAAAAAAAATTAGATTTCTACATAGATCAAAATAATGGTTATTTAAAAGAAATGGCATTCCTTATGAACTTAAAGGGTTGCACTTCTAGATGTATACTATTTTTTACTAAAGCTTAGAATAAATGACTTTCAAACTTTAAGAGCATGACTCGCATACATCTCAGGTTTCTTCATGAAAATGGGGTGCACATTTTCAGCAAATAAACATAAAAATTAAAAATTGCTACTTGAAAGTATAAGTGCATGTAATACGATGGTATACATGATATGCCAGATTTTATGGTAAAAACATAATTTTTCTCTACCTTTCTTTAATGAGTAAAAGCATAAAATATATTTATATTGGGTTAAATATAAAGAATCTGATATATATACTTCATTTATTTTCATCCAAATAAACAAAACACTATAGTCACAATAAAGGAACCATAAAATAAATGTAATGAAATAATTTCTTTATGAGAATTTTAAGACATTTTCCATAAGTTTACCAATAAGCTAGAAAAGTTCTTTAAAATCTACAAGAAATTAGTCTCTTAAAAAGATTACTAATTGAAAACAAAAATTTATTTTGTAGGCTTGCCTTTTTCAAGACATGCAAGCTATTTTAAAGTTCAATATGAAAATAAAACTATTCCAATGTAGCAAAGGAATACTTAAATTATTATTTGCCTATAAGCAAGTGCCCAAAAAATCAACAATGTGACTTATTATGAATCAAGTAAATTTCATTAAGATATGTGACTACCCAAAATTCGCAGTTTTGGTGAAAATTTTCAAAAATTACTTTTGTGTTTTTATTTTAAAGACTATACATTTAAGATTCCAAAAACACTCTATTTTTGTTTCTATGATATCTAGAAGCAAAGTTATAGCATAATTAGTAAACTGGAATTGGAGTTAACAAAACCAGATGCTGATCCCTACACAAAATATTTTTAAGATATTGAATTTAATTTTTCAGAACATGTATTATTTAGTTCTATCTGTGTTATGAATCAAACTCTAATCTCTGTGTATATACAGTGAACCCAAAAAGTGTTCGTACACTTGCAATTTCCTATAAAATTTATTGTTTCCGACTAATAAAAATTAATATTTTGGAATTGTAATTTTTTTATATCTGTAACTTGTTCTTGGTGGAATGACATAATTATTTTTTTAAAAATTGTATAACTATTATTTTTAAAAATTCATAATCAAAAAGCTCCTGAAAAATTACGCCACTAAAGTCTTAGAACACTTAACAAAAATCTCAACATAGCTTTAAATATTGTATTTCTTTCTTAATTTAGAACTTAGTAGGATATCTTTTAGTGTCCACAACAACTTTTGGACATCTTGATATAGATTTATTGAGTTTTTGTAATTTCTGCATTGATTTTCCTCCATGCTTCTGTGATTATTGTTTTTACTTCCCATTATGTGTTTATATGTCATGTTTTCTTTTTATTTTAAATCTAGTTCTCCCCAAATATGCTCTGCTGGGCTAAATAAATTGATTGAGGAGGTGTTTTCAAACTTTTGGGTACAGTTATAGAGACACCAGCAGTGTACATTGAGAGCAGTTCGCTTGGCGTCATTATCCTGTTAAAAAATGAAGTCGTCTGAAATATCCAAATTTTGAGAGGATAATTTAAAATTTCTCTTTAAAATATTTAAATAGAGCTCATGATTCTCAATACCATCAAAAAATACCAAATTACCTAATTCCTGAAGCCTATTTACACCCCCCTCCCCCGCAAGAACACCTCTGTGTTGAAGCATGGAGGTGGAGGAGCTCTTGTTCCACATAAATTCACTGGATTAAATGCCTCATTTTTTCTTTAAAATATTATATGCCCATCAGAACCAAAAATGTTGAATTTTCTGTCATCCCAATCACTTTCCTGTCAATTTTGAATTTTCTGAAACTTAAGTCACAAGAATCTAGTTGGATGAATGAACCATGGAAGTGGAAGTGTTCTTGCGTGGGGGCGTAAATCAGCCACAGAATTAGGTAATTTTTGATGGTATTGAGAATCATGAGCTCTAGTCAAATATTTTAAAGAGAAATTTTAAATTGTCTGTCCAAAATTTGATATTGAACACGACTTCATATTTTAACAGGATAATGAAGCCAAGCGTACTGCTCTCAATGTACACCGCTGGTGTCTTTATAACTGGCCCAAAATTTTGTGAAAACACCTCCTCAATCAATTTATTTAGCCCAGCAGAGCATATTTGGGGAGAACTAGATTTAAAATAAAAAAACATGACATAAACACATAATGGGAAGTAAAAATAATAATCACAGAAGCATGGAGGTAAATCGATGCAGAAATTACAAAAACTCATTAAATCTATATCAAGATGTCCAAAAGTTGTTGTGGACACTAAAAGATATCCTACTAAATTAAGAAAGAAATACAATATTTAAAGCTATGTTGAGATTTTTGTTAAGTGTTCTAAGACTTTAGTGGCGTAATTTTTCAGGAGCTTTTTGATTATTAATTTTTAAAAATAATAGTTATGCTATTTTTAAAAAAATAATTATGTCATTCCATTAAGAACAAGTTGCAGATATCATAAAAAAATTACAATTTCTATACATTAATTTTTATTAGTCGAAATCATTAAATTTTATAGGAAACTGCAAGTGTACGAACACTTTTGGGGTTCACTGTATTTATGTACTTCATTGCATTTAAATGTAAAAAATATCATTAATTTTTTAAAAAATCGAGTTTTTGCATAAAATTTGGCATATTTAAAAAACTTTTAAAAGTAATACATATCTTTTAATTCCTAATATATAAAGATGTTCCATTATTTATGTACTGTATAAATATTATTTGAATACATTCATTAGAATTTTGTGTAAAAGATCCTAATTGCAATTTTTCATGAAAATTTTACTAAACTCGACAATTTTTATAATCTATAAAACTCTCCAGAAAACAGCAAAAGGGTTGAAAATTAGTTAAACATGAAGCTAAAGAGTTTGAGCTATAATTATGGTGAGTTTAAGAAATGTACAACTAGTAGAACATTTTTCATATTGTATTTAAATCTTTAAAAGCATTGTCTGAGAAACTATGTTTTTTGGCTTCACGGTAAAGTTCACAAATGGATTTCTTTTTAAGACATTGAATTAACATTTTAAGAAAACTTTTATTTATTTTATTTGTGTTATAGACTATAATCTCTGTGTATGTATATATGCATTTTATTGCACATACAATTTGTGAGAAAAAATATGCTTTTTTTTTTAAAAAATTGACAAATTTCAAAAAAATAATGTAACTCTTATCGCTCTAGGCACAGATAATGATGTTATTTGTGTGCAGTTTTAATATTATTTGAATATATTAATTAGAATTTTCAATACAAGGTTTACTGTAACTGCAATTTTTAACTAAAAATTCCCAATCTATCCAAAATAATTTAAAATTTTGTGGAATTGTATTTTAATTCCTGACTCAAGTGTAGTATAGGGGAGAGGGCCCTTTCGATTTTTATATAGATATTATTGGTGAGATAACGAATTCATTCTGGCTTCGGGAAACCTATCGCTAAGTGAAGTAGCTTGGCGATCGATTTTGGTCACCAAAAAAATTTGACATCGCCAAGTATCTATACTACACTTGAACCTTAATTCCTAGTTCTATGCACACCCTTTTTAAAGAAAAAAGTGTTTTTTTAGTTGAAAATTTGTTTCAATAAAATGCTCCGAAGGTAGCCACATACCTAAAATTTGTTTTTTTAAGTAATCCAAAGATTTTTTTCACATTTTTTCGCTAAATTCCTATAAAAGCCTTACAAAATCAAAACAATCTAGTACTCATGTGTTCGTCCGCGGGTAGCGTGGTAGAAACGAAAAATAGTTCGGAAGATTTATGAGAACTAAATTTGTTGTTGAACCCCAATCTTTAAAATATGTAGCCAGTATATTAAAAAAACTTTTTTAATCCTGAATATCTTTTTAATTTGTTTGATAGTGTTAATTAACCATTTTTTGAAATTTTGAGTACATGTAATGTCTCATATTTGTAAAGGCATGTGTTCAAATCTGATATAAACAAACTCATTTCAAATTGAGCATGTCCATGTAGTCATTTTTGAGTATTTCTTTTTTCTCCGTGTATAGCTACAAATATACTGTTATAAGCATGTCGGTGACGCGAATGCACGAGATTTCACCCATCCAAAAATTGTCCAAGGCGAACAGCACACTGCGCATGCGCCAGTCAAAGCATGTCGGTGACGCGATCCCATAAAATTTTCCCCTACCAAAAAGTGCCCAACGCCGCTAAAGAAGTTTTCACCAATAAACTTTCCCTTCAATTCACAATTAAAACATTTTCAATATCCCTTTCTTTCTATCCAAAAACAACTATCATCCACGTATACAAGGAGAACAATAGAATTTCCATAAAAGTAAATGCAATTACACCAGTTTAATTTCTTTAAACCTGTTTCATTTAAAACATTATTTAATTCAAAATACCAAGCTCTACCGCTCTGATAAAGCTCATTCTAATTTACAAACAACTCTCTTTTCCTTTTTCTACATACCCTTGTGGTTGCTTTATATGCACTTCCTCATTTAAAGGTGCATAGAGATAGGCTCCAGTGGCATCACACTGAATGTGTTTCCACTTCAGACACACTACCAACAGAGAAAAAATAAACTTATCACAGAAAAATCAACAGGAGCCTTTAACCTGTGAATAACCTTGAGCTACTAACGTAGCTTTATATCGTATTACACTGCTGGCCACCGTAAATGCAACACCAAGAAAGACAAGAGATAGCACAACAAAATTTATTTTGTAGATAACATGTTGACCAAGTATCAAATGATTAAATTTATAAACTTCTGTGAAGTGTGGTTCCTGCCAGAATCAGTAGTCAGAGTAGCCGCCATTGTTGGAGATCCCCACTGCCACACGCCTCGGCATTGATTCAAAGAGACTTTGGATGTGTTCTTGGGGTACAGCAGACCAAGCAGCTTCCACACATTGCCAAAGTTGATCTCGTGGGGCAGCTGGGGGTGTAATCTAGGTCAATCGTTGAGCAACCATGGACCACATGTTTTCTATTGGCGAAAGATCCAGAGAGCGAGCCGGCCAGGGAAGCAATTCAATCTGGTGATTGACGAAGAACCTTTGGACAATGGGTGCCACGTGTGGTCGCGCATTATCCTGTTGAAATATGGCTATTGCCGAGCCCTGAAGGTAAGGAAGGACAACTAGCTCCAACACCTCGGAGATGTAGCGCTGGCTGTTTAAAGTACCGGCAATGCGTACTAGAGGAGTGCCAGAGTGAAATCCAATACTGTCCCATACCATAATACCCGGTGCAGGACCAGTGTGGCGGTGCATAACGCAGCTGTTCAGCATCCTCTGTCCACGGTGTCTCCAGACTCGAATTTGACCATCGTGGTATTGCAGACAGATGCGTGACTCATCAGTAAAGACAACTTCATTCCATTCTGCCGCCCATATCCTTCTTTCATCGCATCATTGGCGGCGGAGACGCCTGTGGTTCTGCGTCAAGGGTAGACCAAGCAATGGACGTCTGGCGGGCAGACCACTCTGCTGTAAACGGCGTCGAATGGTACGCGCAGACACTAAATGATGCGTTACAGACTCAATGTGCTGTGCTATGATTCGTGATTTGACTGAGCGATCCGTCACTGACATGCGCACAATTTGCCTGTCCTCACGTGAAGTGGTGCACTGAGGTGGATGCGATCGACCACGTCGGTCCGTCGTACCCTGCTGCATCCAACGGTCACATATCCGCATTACAGTTGTTTGGTTTCGTCCAACACGACAGCCGATTTCCCTGAAAGATAATCCACAATCTCGGTAGGCCACTATCCTTCCTCTGTCGAACTCACATACTTGATCAAAAGCTGATCGCTGTTTTCTACGAGACATTATTGATCGTTTTTTGAAAAAACCACAAGAAAAACACAATTGCCGAACTTGAAATCGTCGAAACCTCCAAGCCTTAAATAGCGCTTTGAGGTGGCGCCACAGGCGTGCGTGATGTGTTTCTTCGCTGAAATTCTAATTATTTGCATATCTCATCTCCGCTAATGCATGTTGTAAATTTCATGTTATTTGCGCGCTTCCTTCAGGGTGTTGCATTTACGGTCGCCAGCAGTGTACTTTTCCATTTCCATCCCGCTTTAAACTATAGACCCACTTACAACCTAATAATTGCTTATCAGGAGGTGATTTCTTTAATTTCTATACATTTCTTGATTTAAGATTTTCGAACTCTTTATTCATTGCCCTTCTCCATGATTCCTGTTGAAGGGATTTTTCCATCTGTTTAAAGGTTCTATAGATTAAAATGTCCAGTCATACATTATTTTTAACTTTTACACTCTGGACACCTGACACACTGGGGTTGGGGTTAACTATTCCTTCGAAGGTATCCTTCACCTTAAAATTAAAAATACTTTCATCAAACTCTAGATTCCTATCCTTGTAACATTTTTGTAATTTCATTGCAGGACCTTAACCTTTGAGATTTTCATAGTAATATATATCATTTCGAGAACCATCTTCTCGTGGAACCACTGCACGTTTCCATGCAGATTTTACAGGAACTACGGAACTATCGATTTTATTTAAATCTTCATCATCAGTTTCTGAATCTGAATTTTGTGGCAAGGAGACTGAGATATTATTTACTATTTCATCATCATCTTCGTTCTCAACCACTTCGTGATCAGAAAACTTCAAACCTGGGGATGTTATCACCGCTCTACTGTTACTCTGCTGAGGTTTCTGGAAACGCACATTATGTATAGAGAGAGGTTTCAATAACTTGAATCCTCAGGTATCCACATCCTGTATCCTCTAGTTCCTAGAGTGAAACCAACTAATATACTCTTTTTAGCTTTCGGGTCCAGTTTCCGTCTTAAAGGCCTAGGTGTTCCCACATACAAGGTAGATCCAAAGGGTCTTAGATGTCTAATGGAAGGTTTAACACCTGTATAAAGTTCAATTGGCGTTAGAGTTTGACTAGAGTGACGTAATCTATTCCAAACATGTACAAAATATAATACAGCTTCAGGCCAAAAACTCTTATCTAGTCCACTTTCTGATAGCACTGTCCTAGTTCCTTTAATTACTGTTCTGTTAAGACGTTCCGACGATTCAGCACTCAAAATTACTAAGTCCGTTGCAATTAGCCCTATTATTGCTTTTTAGTGTGACTTGAATAAAGACTCAATCGCTACTTTTTCACAATTCCTACTATTATATACATATATATGTTAACATTTTCAATCGTTAATGAAATACTTTTTATACATCCATTCAAGTTCAAAAACATTTTTTAAAACTTGTAGTCGATGCCATTTGATGTTAATACAGATTTCTCAAATATGAATTTATTAATCAAATTTAATTCATGAATAAATAGTAACAAAAATAATTGTCCATCACCACATATAGAAAGGAAAATCGCTCCTTGTGTCCCTGTAGCGCAATGGGTAGCGCGTTGGACTTCTGATCCAAAGGTTGTGGGTTCGAATCCTTCCTTGAGTGGCCTAATTTCTGTAAAAGTGGCTTATGAATGAATAAATAGTAAATAAAAGTAATAGTCCGACACCATATATAGAAAGTAAAATTGCTTTCTATTTTGCTACTTAATATTGTGATTCTGCAATATGTATATACATATTTATATTAATTGTAATTATTTAATAGAAAGAAACAAAATAAAATGTTTCCTTGTTGACCTAAGTAGGAATTGACTTAAAATTGTTTATATTACTTGTTTAATTTTTTTTTAATTCAAACTCTTATTTAATGTTTTATTAGTAAAAATATTTCCTTTTTTCCATGAAAATGCATACGACATTATATAAAATTTTTCTTACTGTACTAATTTTTATCGTAATATTCAAAGAAAATACAGAAAATCTTAACAATTATAGACCCTATTCGATTGGTTTTCTGCTCAGTCAAGTATCCTCCTTTTCATGTAAACGAGGTTCAAAACTATGTGGTCTGTCTCCAACAGCTCCATAGTGTGATGCTAGTCAAAAACGAATCAGGTGTCATTCTCATATCTTGACTTTGGATAATGATAAAAATAGAATCAAGAAAAAAATTAAGCAAAATATTTTATTACTAGCCTATGCTCAATGCATTTGATTTACACTCATGTCCATAAATTAAGAATAATGCAAGTTCAGGCAAAAAAAAAAAAAAAAAAGTCAAAAGCAAAACAAATGTGATTTGTTTTAAAAGCCCTTAAGAGCAAACAAGATATCAATCATTGGCATGGACAAGTAATTTTAGCGCGTTTTTCACATGTTGTATTTTACAATAATGCAACTATGAACTTTGATTTCCTCATTTTTGTGAAGATTTCCTCCAAAATGGAGGTAGATTTTAAAAAAAATTTTTTTTTGCAAACAATAATTTTACTAGGTAAAATTTGAGAAAATTTTGTTATAAACTAGCGAAATTCAGGAACATTTCTAGGAAAATTCGGTAAAACTATGGGAAAATTTAAATATGATTCGGCTCATCTAGGGCACAAATGCGACCAAATGCCAAAAACCCGAGGTCAATTGGTTGCTTATTGGCTGAGAAAAAGGTACGACAAAATATGGAACGAAGACAAAGACGAAATTTGCGTCATAATAGCGCTTTTGTTCCACTACGTGAAAAACGCGCTAAAAAGGTGCATATGTTTGACATCATTAGTAAAATTTGCTCTTTGGAGCAAATTATATAAAAAAATTAATATTACATGCTTGGTGTGATGATTAATACATAGTATATCTCCCAGACGATAAAATACAGTTCGTACAACGCCTAGGTATGCATTATCGAACTGATCTTGGGGAACATTACACCACTTATCAAGCAATGCTCTCTGAAGTTCCAGGTACATATGTAGGAGGTGGTTGACGGGCTGCAACACGTTGGCCAAGTATGTCCCACACATGCTCTACTGAATACAATTCTGGTGAGAATGTTGGTCAACCCATACGAGTGATATCCTCCGATTGAAGGCATTTGTTTGCGATGTTTCCGTGGCGAGAACGGGCGTTGTCATCCATAAACACAAATTCTGCACACACGGTGCCCCATAACAAACGTACATGTTGTTCCAGAATGACGTCCCGATAGATATGGCCCGTCATGTTTCCAATTTGAAGATACAGGTCAGTTCTGGAACTCAGAATAATCTCCTCCCCACACGGATAAAAAATAAATACTCAAAAATGAGCACTTGGACATACTCATTTTGAAATGAGTTTGTTTGTATCAGATTTGAACACATGCCGTTTCGAATATGAAACATTACATGTACTCAAAATTTCAAAAAATGGTTAATTAACACTATCAAACAAATTAAAAAAGATATTCAGGATTAAAAAAGTTTTTTTTAATATACTGGCTACATATTTTAAAGATTGGGGTCCAACAACAAATTTAGTTCTCATAAATCTTCCGAACTATTTTTCGTTTCTACCACGCTACCCGCGGACGAACACATGAGTACTAGATTGTTTTCATTTTGTGTTTTGACTTTAAATCAGAGAAGTCTTTTTCTTGACTTTTGAATTAAAGTTTTCACCTATTTGTTTTACAAAAGTATGTGCCTTGTTTTTAATATAAGGCTATATATATATATAATAGGAATTTAGCGAAAAAATTTAATAAAAATCTGCCTTTTTGTGGCGGATTACTTAAAAAGACTTTGTTATAAATTTTAGGTATGTGGCTACCTTCGGAGCATTTTATTGAAACATAAATTTTCAACTAAAAAAAAACTTTTTTCTTTAAAAAGGGTGTGCATAGAACTAGGAATTAAAATACAATTCCACAAAATTTAAAATAATTTTGGTTAGATTGGGAATTTTTTGTGAAAAATTGCAGTTACAGTAAACCTTGTATCGAAAATTCTAATTAATATATTCAAATAATATTAAAACTGCACAAAAATAACATCATTATCTGTGCCTAGAGCGATAAGATTTATATTTTTAAAATCTGTCAATTTTTTCAAAAAAACAACAACTTTTTTCTCACAAATTGTATGTGCACAAAAAAATACATACACAGATATTATAGTCTATAATACAAATAAAATAATATGAAAATTTTCTGAAAATTTTTATTCAATATCTTAAAACGAAATCCATTTGTGAACTTTACCGTGAAGCCAAAAAACATAGTTTCTCAGACAATGCTTTTAAAGGTTTAAATATCATATGAAAAATGTTCTACTAGTTGTACATTTCTTAAACTCACCATATTTATAGCTCAAACTCTCTTTAGCTTCATATTTAACTAATTTTTTAACCTTTTTGCCGTTTTCTGGAGAATTTTATAGATTATAAAAATTGTTGAGTTTAGTAAAATTTTCATGAAAAATTGCAATTAGGATCTTTTACACAAAATTCTAATGAATGTATTCAAATAATATTTATACAGTACATAAATAATGGAACATCTTTATATGTATTAGGAATTAAAAGATTTGTATTACTTTTAAACGTTTTTTAAATATGCCAAATTTTATGCATAAACTCGATTTCTTAAAAAATTAATGATTTTTCTTTTCATTTAAAAGCATTGAAGTACATAAATACAGTGAACCCAAAAAGTGTTCGTACACTTGCAGTTTCCTATAAAAATTTAATGATTTCGACTAATAAAAATTAATGTATAGAAGTTGTAATTTTCTTATGATATCTGCAATTTGTTCTTAATGGAATGACATAATTATTTTTTTAAAAATAGCATAACTATTATTTTTAAAAATTAATAATCAAAAAGCTACTGAAAAATTACGCCACAAAAGTCTTCGTACACTTAACAAAAATCCAACATAGCTTTAAATATTGTATTTCTTTCTTAATTTAGAACTTAGTAGGATATCTTTTAGTGTCCACAACAACTTTTAAATGTCTTGATGTAAATTTAATGAGTTTTTGTAATTTCCGCATCGATTTTCCTCCATGCTTCTGTGATTATTGTTTTTACTTCCCATTATGTGTTTATATGTCATGTTTTCTTTTTATTTTAAATCTAGTTCTCCCCAAATATGCTCTGCTGGGCTAAATAAATTGATTGAGGAGGTGTTTTCAAAATTTTGGGTACAGTTATAGAGACACTAGCGGTGTATATTGAGAGCAGTACGCTTGGCGTCATTATCCTGTTGAAAAATGAAGTTGTGTTCAATATCAAATTTTGGAAAGACAATTTAAGATTTCTCTTTAAAATATTTGACTAGAGCTCATGATTCTCAATACTATCAAAAAATACCAAATTGCGTAATTTTGTGGCTGATTTACGCCCCCGAGCAAGAACACTTCCAATTCCATGGTTCATTCATCCAACTAGATTCTTGTGACTAAGTTTCAGAAAATTCAAAATTGACAGGAAAGTGATTGGGATGACAGAAAATTCAACATTTTTGGTTCTGATGGGCATATAATAGTTTTAAATTAAAAAAAATGAGGCATTTAATCCGGTGAATTTATGTGGTACAAGAGCTCCTCCACCTCCATGCTTCAACATAGAGGTGTTCTTGCGGGGTAGGGGGGTGTAAATAGGCTTCAGGAATTAGGTAATTTGGTATTTTTTTATGGTATTGAGAATCATGAGCTTTATTTAAATATTTTGAAGAGAAATTTTAAATTATCCACCGAAAATTTGAATATTGGAGACGACTTCATTTTTTGACAAGATAATGACGCCAAGCTCACTGCTCTCAATATACGCCGCTGGTGTCTCTATAACTGTCTCAAAATTCTCAAAACACCTCCTCAATCAGTTTATTTAGCCCAATAGAACATATTTGGTTAGAATTTGATTTTTAAAAAAAGAAAACAAGGCATATTAGCACATCAGGGAAGTAAAAACAATAATCACAGAAGCATGGAGGAAAATCAATGCAGAAATTACAAAAACTCATTAAATCTATATCAAGACGTCTAAAAGTTGTTGTGGACACTAAAAGATATCCTACTAAGTTCTAAATTAAGAAAGAAATACTATATATATATACATATATATATATATATATATATATATGTGTGTGTGTGTGTGTGTATATATATATATAAAGCTATGTTGAGAGATTTTTGTTAAGTGTACTAAGACTTTAGTGGCATAATTTTTCAGTAGCTTTTTGATTATGAATTTTTAAAAATAATATTTATACAATTTTTAAAAAAATAATTATGTCATTCCACAAGAACAAGTTGCAGATATAAAAAAATTACAATTCCAAAATATTAATTTTTATTAATCGGAAACAATAAATTTTATAGGAAATTGCAAGTGTACGAACACTTTGTGGGTTCACTTAATATACACAGAGATTAGATTTTGATTCATAACACAGATAGAACTAAATAAAACATGTTCTGAAAATTTAAATTCAGTATCTTAAAAATATTTTGTGTAGGGATCAGCATCTGGTTTTGTTAACTCCAATTCCAGTTTACTAATTATGCTATAACTTTGCTTCTAGAAATCGTAGAAACAAAAATAGAGTGATTTTGGAATCTTAAATGTATAGGCTTTAAAATAAAAACACAAAAGTAATTTTTGAAAATTTTCACTAAAACTGCAAATTTTGGGTAGGCACATATCTTAATGAAATTTACTTGATTCGTAATAAGTCATATTGTTTGATTTTTTGGGCACTTGCTTATAGGCAAATAATAATTTAAGCATTCCTTTGCTACATTGGAATCGTTTATTTTCATATTGAACTTTAAAATGGCTTGCATGTCTTGAAAAAGGCAAGCCTACAAAATAAATTTTTGTTTTTAATTAGTATTCTTTTTAAGGGACCAATTTCTTGTAAATTTTTCAGGAACTTTTTTAGCTTTTTGGTAATCTTATGAAAAATGTCTTAAAAGTTCTCATAAAGAAATTATTTAAAAGAGTCAACTATTTCAATACATTTATTTTATGATTCCTTTCACCCTCATTTTCAAGTATTGAAAGAATCAAATTTACTGAAAATAACAGAATGAGCAAAATTAGAGTTTAGTAAAATTGAACTTAAGCTATTTCAAGAATGTTTTTTAATTTTCAGTTTGGAACATAGCATGTAAAAATTAAATCTACTTAAATACTAATATTTAATGGATATTTTGTATTATTAATAATTGGTCTATACACATTGTTTAAATTGGATTCATCTTATAACATAGTGCAGAAGGCTATACTCTTATGACCATTTAAAAAATCTTATTAAATTGATATTTAAAAAAAGAGAAGCTGAGTCAAAGTAAGTTTTAGTTCGCAACATATTGATCTTCTGGTTTATAATACAACTTTATTGTGACTATAGTGTTTTGTTTATTTGGATGAAAATAAATGAAGTATATATATCAGATTCTTTATATTTAACCCAATATAAATATGTTTTATGCTTTTACTCATTAAAGAAAGGTGGAGAAAAATTATGTTCTTACCGTAAAATCTGGCATATCATGCATACCATCGTATAACGTGCACTTATACTTTCAAGTAGCAATTTTTAATTTTTGTGTTTATTTGCTGTATAATGTGCACCCCCTTTTTCATGAAGAAACCTGAGATGTGAGTCATGTTCTTAAAGTTTGAAAGTCATTTATTCTAAGCTTTAGTAAAAAATAGTATACATCTAGAAGTGCAGCCCTTTAAGTTCATAAGGAAAGCCATTTCTTTTAAATAAACATTATTTCGATCTATGTAGAAATCTAATTTTTTTCCTGTGCTCACAATTTTTAAAGCTCTCATTTTTATACCTGGTATATAACGTGCACGCATAAAATTCAATCATATTTTTTGTGTTAAAAGTGTGCACCATACACCAGATTTTACGATACATATTTCCACAACAATGCCAATGTTCAAGATAACGTGCCAAGTTGGTGACCCTGATTTTGCATGTGTCTAATGCGCCAGATTGACTACATGTGTTGTATTACATATAATTTCGCCAATATGGTTGCAATATTATAATGTAAGTACCAAAAATTAATACAGCTTGGGTACAAAAACTCCTGTATGCAGGTATGTTGTACACAAGTGAAAAACATAAGAATCTTGGTATACTTACGTATTATCACAACCAATTGGTGACATTATATGAAACAAAGCACCTGTTTGCCAATTCAACACGTTCAACACACAGGAACTCGGAGGGTACTTGCGTATTTTTGCAACAATCGCTGACTCTAAATAACTCGCTGAGTTGGCCACCCCGATTTCCTATGTGTGGTACACACTGAATTGGCCACCAGGTGCTTCATTTCATATAATATCGCTAATAGGTTGCAATAGACGCAATACAATCAGGGTTGCCAACTTGGTGGTTATTATTAGATTTGCATTTGTTGTGATAATACGTAATTTTTCAGTCTGACGTATTTGAAGCCAATTAATTTAAATTATAGTTTAAAACATGCTTTTATCAAACTAAAAAGTAAGAAATAAATCTTAATATAAGAATAAAATGATTAACTAGAAAATTAATGTCATCGTGGTAAAGCGTGGGTCCTCTGTACTACATTTTTACACTAATTCTGCATTTTTGAATAGAACTAGTAAGAAATTATAACAATTGATTGAGCACCCCACTCTTTTATATGCAGTTATTATTTTTCCAGTTTCAATTTTATTTTTTTTTTCTGCTTTTTCTTGGCATTTCTAAATACCTTTTGTTCTATTTCTTTAAATCCTGGCATTCATATTTTGCTAATTGTTTTCTATAAAAAAATACTTAGTTTTTGCTTCTTAATGTAATTCCTTTTTTGCCAGGAATAAGCCATTCTTTTAAATTATTTTCATGTTGAGTTCTTAGTGGGAGACATCATCGTTGATTGAATACTATTGGATGCCAAAATTTTATTTGCAGCGATTTCAAAACCACTTCTAAAAGATGTTTAATGTGTAGTGTACTGATAACAAATTAGTTCCTGTATATATTGTTCCAATGTGTGGTATTTTTTGAACTGTTGTTTTTATAAATGTGAAATTCAGAAGACATGCCTTCATGTGTAATATTTATAAAATTGTATTTTTTAAATCTTTTATCTTGTTTCTAAATTATGAATGCTTTATTTTTAATTTGCACTAATTTCATTTCTGCTTATTAGCACAAATCTTGATTTTTAATGTTTCCACTCATAATTTGTTTTAAATTTTGCACATAGCTCTGAATTTTTTTTATATGTATATATTTTATGGATAAAATTAATCTATGAATTTCATACATTTTGCACTTTCTGCCAAAGACCATTGGTTTCACATTGTAGACTTCGTCATGTTCTAAATACTCATATGGGCATAGCATAACACTACATGTGTTATGCTAAATTTTGTAGATAGCCATTTAGAAAACTATATAATTATGAACAACATTTGTAAAATTTTACTCTAATGAGGAAATTTCAAAATTCTCTCAGAACAGCTATTATATAATTCTTCAGTAAATAATTTAGATGACTCACATATCCTAACATGTATTTATTTGAAACAACACTGTTTGAAAGGCATTTTCACTCACATTTAATAACTCTAAGACATGATTTGATAAAAAAAATAAAAAAGCTGTTTATTTATGTACTTTATACACTTGACTATATTTAAATGATATTCAATGTATATTATATTAAAACAGCTGTTCGTACAAATAAGGATGGAGTTGACTATAATATAGATTAGATATGTTTATAAAAAAAATCAATAAAAATACTTATTGAACAAGCATGTTTCAAATCTATTATTTTTGTTTATTTTAATGTATATGTATGTGTACAATTCCAGATAAATATTTCAACAATATGATTTTGGTTTGTTTATTTTTTTGTTAACAGTGAATAATTGAAAAAAGTATTGAATAAAATGCTGTACGAGTAAAAGGCTAAATTATGATTCTATTGATCCTTATGATGTTTTTTTTCTTCTAAATGGGTGCTGAAACTTCTCTAAAATTCTTTCTAGTTGGTTAAAACTAAATGTTTTGTTTATGCAAAAATGTACTGTTTTAGTTGTTTTTACATTCTTCTAAGGACTAAATTTTTAATATTTTAATTTAAATAACATTACTTAAAAACTATAATATTGTTTTCTTTGGTGATAGGAGAGTGTAAAATCAGTTGATTTAACAAAAACGAGCTTAATTTGTTAATATAGCAATGCATTTTCTTTATTTCCATGATGGATGTGTTTCTATTTAAACAAAACAATTGATATAAAGAGTACTTACACACCTGGGCCTAATGAGTGTTATTTAGTCAAAAGGTTTTTTTCTTCAGGTTACATAATATGTAAAAAAGCTATTTCTTTCTGGCATTGTTTTGAAATTTTTACTTAGAAAAATCTGTTATTTATCATAATGTTTCCTAGATATTTCTAATAACTTATTATTGAAGGGCTGAATTTTTTTAAATAAAAGTTAATTTTCTGCTTGTATATGATTTTAAGGAAACAATATAATGCTTCTAGAGAAACATAAATATAAATAATGAATCAAATTGCTTCTGGAACTAGTTCAAAATGCATACACATTTGTTTAACTAACATCGAATTTATTTTTGCAGTTTTCAAAGATTTATATTTGCGGTAAAGTTCGAAGACATGCAGTTTGTGATCAAATAATAGTTGCTTTTTTTTTTCGAAAAGTAATATTTTTGTTGATACTTGCGTATTGTCGCCACCGTATTGGCGACATTATATAAACGAAGTACATGGTTGCTAATTCAGCGCGTAGGACACATGCGAAATCGTTACTGCCAATTTGGCGAGTTATCTTTAACTTAGGCACTTTCGCGATAATACGTGACCTTTTTGTTACACACAATAAATGTAAAATGAATTTTGATTTCGAAGTTAAGTGTAAAAATTTCATGAAATGAAAATAAAATAATACGTAAGATGAAGAAAGTGAAAATTTACAACTCAGGTATCACATTTTTAAATCCCTTAAGATTTGGGTTAATAAATATTTTTCTGTTAAAAATTCATATTAGATACAACAGTATCGAAAATAATGCTAACATACTCATTTTATTGTTTTAAACTCATATTTGATACATTAACAATTCAAATATGAGTGCATTATATACTCATTTGATCTTTCATTCTCAAAAATTTGATCCCGTAACAGGTTCAAAAATGAGAATGTACTTGTGCTCATATGAGAATATGCGATTCTCAAATTTGAGTACGCGTGCATCGGAGCTATTTTGAGAATGTGAAGTACTCAAAAGTGGAGCTGTTTGCTCTCAGTTTTGAAAATCGTTTCTCGCAGTGC
>BMAO01026566.1:0-20135 GCA_019973975.1 Trichonephila clavata
CGGTGATGTAGTTCTTAGAACAGAAGGAATAAACCGCACTGGTGTGTAGTAAGGTAAAAAAAAAATTTGAAATATAATAAGATATATGATTATAACTAACCTTTTTTATTGAATTGTTCTACAGAATTCAAAGAAACGAGATATTCAATCCCAGTATCTGTCTTTTGAAGCTGCAGTTATGAATTTATGTAGGTGATTTATTTTTGTTTTATTTCTGGAAGACACGTTTCAAAAATATTTCGATATAGAGTTTCGGTTGGCAGAGTTGTTATGGTGAGTTCTTCAAAAAGTTATTTTTATATAATTATTTTGCGTTTCATATTTTTTAAAGATCATAAATACTATCTCAGTTCTTTTTCATGCAGTGCTTTTTAATTACTTTTTGATTATAATAAAATTATATTCAGAATAAAAACTCACTGTTGAAAATGGTCGAGGTTGTTTACACATAGAAAGGTATTGCAGGCGAGATACTTCAAAATACTTCCTTTTTATATTTGAAGCTAATTTAAATTGCCGAAATATGTACATTTATTAATCAGTTTTAATTAATAAGCATTTGAAAGCCTTTTTTTACTCTTTTGCTAATAATCACTAATACTTGTTTACTAATTTTTGTACCAATACAATCCTTTGATGAATAATGTGCAAAAGAAATTGCATTTAATCTCTGATGTAAAAATATAGTACATGTAAGTTTCAGTTGCTCCAAGCAAAATATTTTAATAATCATAATTAATTTGTTGATTATCAATCTGCTGTACAACTTACATTAAGTTTATTACTTCTTTCATAGATATTATTTTTTTATTCGTATTATTAATTATTTTAACAGTCTTATTATAATTTAAATCATACATCATTAAAATATAAATTGTTCTTCTTCCAATTAATTGGAGTAGTTAATGATTGCAAATTTTTTTCTACTTGATTTGTTGTCACGTTTAAGTTTTAATAATTGCCGTAAGCTAAATAAAACTTAGAGTTTATGATTTTTCATTAATATACACACACACGCATATATATATATATATATATATATATATCACAGAATTCAAATATAATATTACACAACGGCATAGTAAATATTTTCTTTAGTATAGATAATAATATCTCTTATAAATATATTTAAAAATTGCAAAAAGATTTTACTATAGTTCATGTAGAAAAAGTGGCATAAAATTTTGCCTGCAACTGTAAATACTTTTATAATTTAATGATCAACAAATATTTTGGTAATAATACAGCTTTTATAACGTCATCAATTTCTGAGAGAGAAATAAATAATCGTATTTGGCTTTTAATAAACAATTCAAAATACTAATTAATAATGTTAAATTTCCAATCGTATTTTTTATTCCTAAATTTCATAAAAACCAAGTTAAGTTCAGAACAGTTACTAATACTTTTAATACAATTATGAGCAAAACAGGTAAAATTATTCATGAAAGTTTACAAAATACTATAAATAATCTTAAATCTACAGCCATACTTAAAAGCAGTAAAGAACTAATTAAATAAATTTAAAATATATAAAAGATTTCTTCAGTCTATAGTTTAGATTTTGAAGGTTTTTCAACTCTATTGATATTAATGATATGATAAAAATACTTTTAAAACTACATAAAATTAATTTATTTAAAAATATTAATTATGATATCTTTAGTTCTCTCAATAGGTTTGTACACTTCCATCGGTACAGCATGTCTATTCGGTATAAAAATTACATCCTTCATATTTGAAATTACTGAAAAGGAAAAAATACAATTCAAAGTGTAATACATCAAAATTCAAATGTAAATAAATCCATGATGTACCAAAATGAAAAATGAAAATTAGAAAGAACATTTTTTTATGTGATCATTTATTCGAAAAACAATGTAATTCCACCACAAAGAATTAAAAAAACTAATCAATACAACCACAAATAATTATATTTACAATAAAATGTGCTACAATCTTCCAGAAAACAGTCCGAAACATTAATTTCCACAGAGTTAAGACTTGACACGTCTGTTGACGTCATATCTCCATTTAGCTAGAAAATCGCTTTAAAATTGAATTTTAAAAAAATCTAAAGCGAACTTTTAAAAAATTATAAAGTGAATTTAAAAAAAAAAACTCTTCGAGGTTAATAGAATAATGATCTATAGACTCTACATGCCAAGTTTCACACTTCTGGGTCGTTTAATTTCGCTGAAACACAGAAACTCTTCTCTGATTTGCATAAATTTAGTTGGAAAATCGCTTAAAATTGAATTTTAAAAAATCTACAGCGAATTTTGAAAAAAAATTCTCAGAGGTTAATAGCATAATGACTTATAGCTTCTACATGCCAAGTTTCATACTTCTGGCTGCTTCATTTCGCCGAAACAGCTGAAACACACTAAACTCTTTCTTTTATTTATATAGATAAAGGTAAATATAGAAATATATATTTTAACACAGATTAAAGGTTTGCCACAAGATGACCTACCTACTAACTGTCTAGCCAATTTATATTTACGTTATTTTGAAAATAGCTTCACAGATAGATATATATATATATATATATAATTCTGAATATTACTTTTTTCATGAGATATGATATTATCATAGTTTTTGTAATCAAGACAATTTAAACCTAACACTACTTTTTATTCTTAATATCTCAGTTTAACGCAACAAATAATGACGTATGAAGCATATTTTCTTGATATAGAAATTAAATTAAAAGAAAATGTTATAATTATTAATATGTATGAATAAATATTATAATTATTAAAATTTAAATTCAATATTATAAAAGTACCTCATCGGAAAAGTAATGTACATGTTTCAATATTCAGAATATCATTATTAATTATTCACAACATAACAAATTATTTTTTCGAAAAATTAGAAAAAATAAAAAATCATAAACATTTTATTAAAAAATGTTTAAAAAAATACCCAATTACTTTAATAGTATTTTATATAAAAAAATTCGAAAAAAGTAAGTACAAAATTCCTAGAATATTAACAGTTTATTATTATTACTATTATAAATTTATCATTTTTCCTAGTTAGATATATACTTACCTGCATATTCAAGTTATAGTTAAAATTACTTATTCCTTTCGGTTTTACTTTTTCCCCTCGTAATATTTTAAAGACAAATACAAATATAACCTTAAAATACCTCAAGTAATGTTAGTATTTATGTATGTACTATTTTATTATTTTAGTTTTATTAATTTCATACTTTAGCTAAATACTACTATTCAGCCAGTACCTTGCATTGAATTTACATTTTGGTCCTAAATCTGGAAGCAACTAGTTTATTGTACACAGATTAAGCACGGGCATTTTTGAAGGCAATTTTCGACAAGTTACCTTTTTCTTGTGATGGATTTAGAAATTATATCTATTATTTTCAATAGGGTTTCGCTCGGTTTATTAACAGAGAGGAGGAAGGCTGGATGGCCAAAAAACATGTTAAATTCCACTTTTATATAAATTATTTTACACATAAGAGCTGTCCTAGAGTTAGCAATGTTTATAATACTGCAGAATCAATATGTTTTTTTTTAATTTAAATATTTTTTAATTCTAATATACTTTCTGTGAATTCTAATATCTGTATTATATTTCATTTTTTTTGTATGTTTTACTTTTACTGTTCTAGTGATCCATCTCTCTATAGTAGAGAAATATTAGTTATATATATATATATGGATATTTTTACACATGAAATCGTTTTTCACACTTCAACACCGTTCAACTGATCACTATGAAAATAGGCATGTTTTTTGTATTTTTTTGTGGAAAAGGTTTTTGTGCTATCCTCTTTGTTGCAGCTCCTGAACAGATAGCACTGTGTGACGGGTGCTTACGCGTTTCACTAACCTTCTCTCAAAGTCTTTTAAATTGTATTTATTTTGACCAATCCCCACTGAGAGCTGAAAGTGTGACTTATGCAAATAAGATAGTTTCGGGTTTAGCGAGTTCGAAAGAGATATAAAAGGGAGAAATGAAATGAAGAGTAGAGGATGACTAAGCGGTTTGATAGAGTAGAACTCCGTGTTTGGGATTGAAAAGTAAACTACGTGGTTGCTTAAGAAGGTGTTTCTAAGCGTTTAGTTTAATGAAGTGAAATTTGATAGAGGAAAGAAGATTATTGAAAAAGATTCATTAAGGCGGTTCAGAAGTTATTGAAGATATCCTAGATTATAGCCACTTCATAAATTCTACTAGTTTCCAAGTTCCTTCTGAAGAAGATTTCAGGTCTGTAATATTTGTAGTTTAGATTTAAATGTGTAGTTTGATTGTACGTGTTATTCCCCTCGTGATATCAGTTAGTATTCCGTCTTCCATAATTGAATTCTGATAACACTCCATGATTATTTATTGTTCTTAAAGTTGATTATTAATTGTGAATTTCTATCTTAAAGAAATAATAAATAAGTGATTTATTATTTGAGTAGTCATTAATTATGAATCCTACATATCCAAACATAGATAATATGCAAAGGGGTAGTGGGAGACTACGACAACTGCAGTAAAGCAAACTCTGCACTGGTCAATCAGTCTCCAAGTTATCACCATGGTCGCCAAATAGAATGCCAACTTGGCTCTATCACCAACATTTCGCTTATGATTCCATTGAAATCGCCATTATAATGTAAGGAACGGCGTTGCTTGCGAATATTATAATTTTAACAAAAAATAACACAACAGAAAGTAATATTAACGTATTACATATCCAGATATAAATTATTTACACTATTTTAAGGTATCATTACACAAAATTTGTAAAAAAGTGTTACTTTTTGCTGAGCAGAGATTACCTTAGGAAGATGTTTTTAAAAATCGACTTATGAGAGAGTTACGGGTCATTATCAATTTTAAAAAAAATCTTTTTTATCAACCATTACATCTTAAAACTTTAAATTTAACTAATATGTTTCTTTTTTTGTTCAGCTGAAATATGCAAAAAGCTTTTTTTTTTGTTCAATTTGCAATTCACGTAAAATTAATTCATTAAAAACTTATTTATGCTTCAATCTGTATTTTTTAATTTTTCAATTCACCCGTGTGGAGAACGGGCATACCAGCTAGTATATATACATATAATAAAATTTATAAAATCTTGCCAAGGATATCTGTACTTTTTTTATATAGAAATTTTTAAGATTTTCTATTACTTTCAATCTTACTATTATTACAATAATTGTTTCAGTCAATGTGAATGTCCTTATTAGAGAGGAGAAATATACCCAAAATTTAAGTTATTGGAGTGAATATTAGATAAAAAAAATTCATATCTGAACCTAACAATATTAAAATAACTTTAAAAAAAAATTTTTTTGCAAGATTTTGCACAAGTGTTTTCGAAATACAAACATTAACTCATTTCTGACTGCTACGCTTAGCAATTGCTGTTCAATTCCTAACGTTCTAAGGCGAATTTATCAACATATGACCAATTAAAACTCAAATAATATTTAAAAAATATATGCTTCTAAATGTTCTGTTGGATAGGGTTATTGAAATCATAAATATTAAATGAATATATTCATATAATTAAGGAATAATGTAAGCTAGAATGATGAGCGAAAAATAAAACGTCTTAATGTAGAAAGAAAAAATAAAATATTCAACAAAAAAAAAGAAAGAAAATTACGTTCATGTTGTGAAATAGTTTTTACCGGTTACTCATATTTACGTTCATCAGAAAACTGAAAAAATACGCTTATAGGCGTAATCTTTTTTTTAAACTTTATTCTTTACTTTCCTATTTCTTTTGTTGCTTTGTTTTACTTTCAACGTAGCTCACTGCTTTAAAATTAGTTTTATGATTATGCTAATCAAGTTTAGGAAAATACACGTTAAAAATGGAAAAAGTAATTATAGATGAATTTTTTAAAAAATATGACGTTTCTGTAATACTAACCCTTTTTTTAATTAAAAAGCTCAGATAGAATATTTGCTGCTAAAAATTCCTCTTCTTGCAAATGACTGTCTATTATTAAATTAACAAAATAACGATAATTGTACATAATGAAATGACTGCCGTAAATTTGAGAATAATTAAAAGGTATTTTTTTAATTCCTTAAAGCTGTTTTTGCTTAATTTGCACTACTAATACTGAAACATAAAAAAGAATTTCAAACGGGAAAAAAAAATCCAGGATTACTTCCAAATTTTGACTTTTTTGACTATTGTATTGTGAGTAATTAAATTTAATGCATAATCCATCAGCATAAATTTAATGCATTATATCAAATCAGCAATTTTTTTTTATAAATTACGGTCTATACTCGATATTTTGTAATGTAATATTACGTGGAATTTCAGTTTCAGGTGTTGAAAAGAAAAATTATGTAATTATTTAATGGCCCTTAAGGTATCCGACTGGTTGCGAGAACTTTTTTTTAAAAAAATGGAGATTTGGGATTCTTTTCTTATATTTAGATTTGTTTAGTACATTTTAAGAATAAATGCGCTAAAATTAAGTAGAGAAAAAGAAATTATTATTACTAAAAAAAGGGAAAAAATAGGTAAAAATTGACAAGAAATAGCATAAACGTTTCCCATTCTGTACCAAAGATTTATGAGCAAATTTTCAATTTTTTCAATCTAATGTGTTGGTATGTTATTCATTTTTGAAATGTCCATTATGATAACTGATATTTTCTTTTTTACAATAACTAGAGCACTTTATCTCAGTTATTGCATAAAATTGATTAAAAAAACAATGATCACATTCACATAAGGGACTGTAAATTTTGTAATAAAACAGTGATTGATAAATCTGAAGGTTAAAACAATTCTTCTATTATACAGAACTTACACAAAAAATTTTAGTTAATTATATTCAAAACCTTTTCAGCAATCGCTGGCCCCATTTGAGTATTTTCAAAAAAGCATATTTTGAGTAAAGCGCGTTTTAAAGTATGACATCTTGCTTAAAGTAATGGCATCTGCTTTTACTAAAACACTTGTAGTTTTTGTTTTAGTGAACGGAAAATGATAAACTTGGTATTTTTATAAAGCTAATAAGATGGCGTATAAAATAAAATCATCAATTTTGCAAAATTCACAATTTTAGGGTACTCGGATACCTTAATTTCAGTGGAATGTATAGCAAATAGATTTGTCTTGTAACACAGCATTTATATATTAACATTAAGGCATTTTTCTAAAGGAAACAAAATTTAATCTTCCTGTTATCTGTTGTCTTTCTATCTTGCACCAAATTCAGACATGACTGCCATTAGTCTATGTCGGGTAACCAGAGACGTCTTAAGGCATAGGCCAACTGGGCCTGGGCCTAGTAGGGGGTCACGCCCCACTCTTGATTCGACGTCAATAAGATCATGATCCAAATTATTTTTATGGTAGAATGTCGTTTCCGCATATTCTACAGAAAACTGGAAATTCCAAATCATACGCCAACTTTAACAGTGGCACGACAGCATCATTTATGAGGACTAGCATACATGTCTAAGCCTACCATGAAACACCATCATTATTCATTTAGTCGAAAGGTGGCAGTCGGTTTGGCCTATGCTTTTGAAATTGTGAGTTACACACATTTATATGCTACGGGTCACCGTATGTTCGAGTATTTGACAACGTATGCTATGTACGGTCAACTTTTAAGAGTCACAGGTGAGCCCTGTTTTTTCATGGGGCCCAAGGCCATCAGAAGTCTTCAGATGTCCCTGAGTTAACCCAATACAGTTCAGAAACTCAATAACACCTACAATGATTTTAGCTGCAATAGCCTATTCTACGTCATCGTGTCCAGAATAAGACCAAATAGTCTCCGCAGATATATTTAGCATGACATAAAGGTAATTTGAGGAATCTTCTAAGCCGAATTTGTAAATATTATTTTTGTGAAGTAGTCATGTCTGATTTTTAATTCTGAAAGCGACACTGGCAGATCCAAGCAGGTCACAAGTAATAAAACTTTCAAAAAAGCAACTTTAATTTTCCCCCCACCCAGAGTCTCTAATCTTCTGTTGAAAATGAGTCTTGAACCTAGAATTCATGATTTTTTTTTAGTACTTTCATAACAAACAAGAGAATCAGGTAGAAAAATGTCAAAAACAGGCCTTGACCAATGTGTCAGCCAACTCATTACCACAATGACTTGGAATTCACTGTAGGTGACATTTCGACAACTATCCATCAAAAATTATTTAAAAATTGACAGTTAAGTTGAGGTTCATTGATTTAAAGTAAGGCTGAAGAAATTGCTTCAATAGTGGCCTATGAATCAAAGAAGATGATAGTATTATGATAATCTTTTTTAGTAAATCCAGTCAAAACTATTTAGACAACAGCCAATTCAGCATCAAAATTGGTACAATTTGCATTATTTGTTGCTAAAACTGTAGAAAAAGTAAGAAAACCTCTGAAAACATAAACTACTTTTAATTTCCAAATATTTCTAGAACGAATAAGGATGTGTTATAGTATTATCTCGCAATTTCACACTAGTGCTTTCTATTATATTTATTTTTTCAGTTCTTATTGTATTAATATTATTTATTATTATTTCAACATACTACGGAACTACCTTTCGTTAATAATCCTTGCTCTTTTATCAAGTTCGAGAATGACGTATAAGGAAATAAGCAAAGCATTGATAAATGATGATTACAGAATCGTTTACTGATCAAGAAAAAATATTCCAGCTTTACTTTTTTTCGCAACTGCCTAGATGTTTTTGGTAATTAAACATTGCATATTCACACACACACTTAGTGAAAACCAATTTTTTTATACAAATTGAAACAGCATTAATAATAAACCAAAATTTTAATTGAATGTACTTAAGGGGAAAGGTTGGAAAGTTAAATTTTTTTTAAAAGGTGAATTTCAGGTTATTGCATTTTTAAATTCTTCAGCTCATTACCTTTCCAAAATACCTCATTTTTATCTCTAGCTTAAATAGAAGTGCTAAAATTTTGTTTTTAAAGAATCGTCTAAACGCGAGTCACCGATTTAAATGGACAGAAAAAAGGTAAACATTGCACTTCCTCTTGGGTCAGCTTGAAGTTTGACGTCATTTTTTAAAATTTCTTTAGGGCATGTTATGAAAAGGATGGATCTCGCCTCCGACGTTTCAAAGCAAAAATGAGGGGGCAAAAATTATCAGATGGCAAAGTATTATGTGGCAAAAATAGATTAACAGAAGCAACTATTGATCAATTGCAAACATATTATGGTCTTGCCATTCGAAGAAATTTATCAAATGTAAAGTGTATGAAACAAGCTATATGGGCAATATTTCTTCACAAAATATCTACGGATAAAAATACACAGCATGAATTTTGTCCATCAGGTCTTGACACATGGTGTCAGTGTAAGAAGGCTCAATTGGAAAATAAACTTTATCTCCACAAACATAAACTTCCAGTTGCTGTTGTTGAAGCCATTAGGCCTATTTTTAGGGACCTTTCGGATCCGAATTATTGAAAAAGTGCTTGCATGGAAACACGCAGAATCCGAATGAAAGTATTAATAATGTTATTTGGTCTCGTGTCCCAAAAAGACATTTGTGCACATAGAAACACTTTCCTTTGAAACATATGATGCTATTGCATCCTTTAATAAAGGAATGCAACAAAGCTGGATATTTTAAAAAACTTAACATAGAGCGAGGATATTATGCGACATGCTGCATGGAACATCTCGACAAAGAGAGCAGAACGAGGGTAAGATATGCCAATTTACAGAAAACTAAGGAGACTAGAAAAGTAAAAAGGCTTAAAAGAATGAAACAAGAAGATGAAAATTTAAAAAATGCTGAAAATTTGGAATATGGAGCTGGAATAATTTGATAAGGTAACTTTTTTTTATTAAAATGTGTTTTTCTCAAAATGTCACTTTTGAAGGTTCGATGTACCTTTTCTCAGAAAGTATATATCTGATGTCAACAAAACTTACATGACACATTCTTTATATATTCTAGTAAATACTGAAATGAGCTTTTAGCAAAATTTTGCATACATTTTATTTATAATTTTTTTTCTGTCGAAAAACACTGTTTTCTCACTATACATCAAATAAAAAATTTTAAAGAAAAACTAATGGAAATTTCAAAAAGCTCATTTCAGTATAATATTAGATGTATGATTAACATGTAAAAAAATTGGGGATTGTATTTCCAAGAGGTTTTTAGAAAAGGTACATTGAAAAGCCTTTTTAACATTATCAGTATAGAGCGTTCCGATACCCTTAAATTGTTTTGAAAAAGAAACTAGAATTAATGTAAAACAACAAAAATTAGAAACATTTTTGAATCTTATTTGTTATTCGACTCCAAATTCAATTTTGGAAAAAAAAATTTATTTAATGTGTAATAATATTTAACACTTTTAACTGCCATCGGCGCATCTATCCTCTCTCAACCTATGCATTAAGTGCCCGGATGTAAACATATCAGTAAAACTATTCCGAAGGCTTTGGATAGTAATAAAATGAGCTTGAAAGTGTTTGTGAAGGATGTACTTGTTTCTGAGAAAAATTTACTTATTTATGCCTTCTCTTTTTTTCCACACGCATGCCTATGAGAAAAACGATGGCCTTTGGGTGCGAATCGTGTAATTATTAATTGAAAGTTAAGGGATTAATTTTTAAATTTTAAAATATTTATCATGCATAAATAATGTAATTCCAGTTAATTTCTTTTATTTTTAAGACATTGCTTCTAATGGATGAGAACTTCACATTGCTGTAAAAATAAAACAAAGTTATAGATTTTTTTTTCGAAACAATTGTTCGTTGTTTATACTTAAGTTGAGGGTTTTCATCAGATTCTCTATTAAAAGAATATTCATCAATAATAAGTTTAAACCATATTTAGGCATTTAAAGCTATGCATTATATCTATAATTCTTTTATGTATATATATATATATATATATATATATATATATATATATTCCCCTTTCCACAATTATGAAAATATGTATTGTTTTAAGAATTGAGAAGAATATAAAAAAAAACTAAATTTAGAATTTTTCTTTAGTTTGTAAGACTTAAAAACAGTTATGTAAGAATAATTTTTCTGGTCCCTTAAAATACGCTCTTTAATTTATTATTTATTTATTTATTTCTGAAAAATTCCACTTTCTTTGTGTAATTTAAGCAAATTTGCAACCGATTTATTGCTTATGCAAAATGTTCACGTATTAAAAATAGTCATAAGACTGTGAAGAACAGTTTTAGAATCCTTGTTATGGTATTCAGTTGCAAGAGAAACGTTGTTGCATTTTAAAAGAGTACTTACTGTAAGGAGCAAACTAGAGCAGAAAATTAACCAGAATTTAACTCACTTCAGTTTATTGGCAGGGAACAATAAAGAAGGGTGCAAAGCTTCCACCTTTCAAGATTGAAACTGAAGAGCTTATCTCTTAAGACACTTGAATTTAATAGCCTGGTTAAGTTCAAAAAAAGTGAAACATGCTCCTTTAGCTTATCAACGTATTTTGAAAATTGCCTCGTACATCACTGATGACTTATTTTTACGGAAGTTACAGTAAATAAAAATTGTAAGTTTAATAATTTAACTCGTAATCTTTTCCATCGCAAAACGATTTTTATGTAAGGTTTAATAGGTGACAGATTAGCTCTCATTTTACGAGCAACGATAGCATTGAAGAAAGGATTAAAAAGAATTCTTAAGATTTGACAAAAAATTATAATATAAAGATTATGTTCGACCTAAGGCAGTGCTTCTCAAACTTTCAATATTAATGAACCAATTTTCTATCATAATTTTCATCGCGCCCTGTTCCATACAACAACAATGTATTCAATTCAATGCGACTATACTTCTACAATACTTCTTTAACATCTTCGATGCCACCGGTGTGTATAAACGTCTAGCTCACACAAAGCGTTAATTGCTCCAGACGTACATATACGTCTTTCCAAAGTATGATCTTTTCTGTACCCTGCCATCCATAAGATTATTCCGAAAGCTTTGGAATTCATTAAAAAGCTCTTGACAGGGTTTGCGAAAGACTTACTTATTTCAGAAGATTTGCTTATTCATTCATTTTCTCCCCCACCCCGCCTACCAATACATTACATACGCGTACCTACGTGGTAAATGATGGCATTGGGGAGCGAATCACGTAATTTTTTCTCAGCAGTAAAGGGGTTAATTATAAAGTGTACAAATTATAAAGATGAGTTTTAATTTTTCTATATAATTTTATATATGACCGGAGCCCGTGGGGTTTCTGGTAATTATCAAATATGTTCTTAACTTTTATTATTTTAAAATTAATTATAAAATACATTATGCAGTACTGATACATGTGTGTGTGTGTGTGTGTGTGTGTGTGTGTGTGTGTGTGTGTGTGTGTGTGTGTGTGTGCATATGCGGGCGTAAATGCATTCTTTCTCTCGTGGCAAAAGAAATGATAAATCATTTGATTGCTACAGTATGTCTTTTAGCAGCAAATATTGAAAAAAATAAAAAAATATTCTATACTTCAATTATATCATTAATTAATAATTGTACAAAGCTAAGCCGTATAGGGTCGTGAGAAGCCTAGTGGTTAGAGCATCGGACTCCAGACCGGAAGGCCTGGGTTCGATGCCCGATGCCACCAAATACTCGCTGAGTGCACACGGTGAACGTGCTCGTTAAATCAGTGGGTCCGAATGGTGTCACCATCTATCGTGTTGTGTGAGCAAAATGTACTGGGCTCAAAGCTTAGGCTAACGACAGACGTAGATCTAACAAGTTGCCATGATGAATTTCGTGGCCTCGATCTGACTACGTCAGACAAGTGACATTAGTAACAACAATAAAGCTATATCTTCCTAGATTTTCTATAATAATCAACTATTAGATAAAGATAAAATGTTTACTTCTAAATTTTATGGAATCACTGAAACTTGAAGTCTATATAACTTACTACTTTTACATTTTTTTTCTATTTATTATGTCGTAAAATCGGGGATTTTTAAAAGGAAGCTCTATAATTTATTCAATTTTGCTTTTTTAAAATCCATATTTTGAATTCATATTAGTTTCAGATAATTGACATATATGAACATACCTGAAAATTGTGACAACTTTGATGTTACGTTTTTGACTTTTTTAAAGATATGCATAGGTAATGTTTTAGTTCTCTGATTTAAGAAAGCGACTTGAGTCTTAAATGTATCTGCAGCAACTTCATATCTCATAGAGGTAATTTATCTTGGTGGTTTATGTAATTTTTAGTTTAGTAGATTTTACAAATGTTCTATTAGTTTTAAAAGGCATTTTTTAAAAGATATTCGAGAAGGTATTTTCAGTGCGTATGCGAATGTGTGTACGTGTGTGCAAAAGAATACAACGGAGGTGGAGGAAGAATCATTTTTAATAGCTCTTATTAAAATGAATTACAATGTCTTCCTTGAATTTCAGAAATCATGGATTATTTTTTCCCTTCAGCTTGTTTAAATTCTTTTTGATTGTAATCCAAATTAAAATTTTAAAAGCTGGTTTTTAGTTATATCTTTAACAATACAGGACTTTGATATTATATATTTTAGTGTGGAAAATATTTTGGTTTTGAATTTATGTTCCATGCTAAGTACTGCCATGTGAAGAGAACAAATTAAATTTAATACGATTTCCCATCAAATGTAATATTCTGGGACATAAGATACTAGGTATGGTGTAGACCTTGTCTTCAGACATTAAAAGCGTAATATTAAAGTTGAAATCTACAGATGACGCCTTGATTCTTGAATCACATTTATTTTTCTAAAACTGCCCTCAAAGCCTTTATAAATAAATATTTAATATTCCCTTCATGCTTTATATAATTTTATGCTTTCAGATTTAAAATTAAAAAGTTTCACATACAATGTGTAAAATTAATGCATCAAAAGAAAACAAAATATATTTTGCCTTTTGTTCCCACACACTAGTTATATATATTTAGTTTTGAAAAATCACAGTCTATTCTATATAACTTTTTTTTAAAGTATATATTTTAGGTTGTTTTCTACTCTTTTTGGTAAGTTTAAAATTTCCAGCACAAAATATGGAATAAATATATCTTTGTGTATCAAAAATTAAATTATAAAATCGAATGGAATATTGATTCCTTTTTATAAAGTACGGTACATACAATTCGTTATATATTTCAACAAATAAAATATATTTAAATACTGAGTATATATTAAGTTCTATAAAATAAAAAAAATATTGATTCAAGTCCAGTGAAATATCTACAAAGGAACATAAGAGTTTAATGCTACTACTATCGACATTTCAGATATATAGCCAAGTTTAATTGGATAGCTAAATCCTGGAATTACACGATCTAAGAGTTTATATAATTTATTTTTAAAATTCCATTTCTATAATGAATATCAAAACTAGATACTAAAAATTGAATAAAAAGTTATTTTATGTTAATCTAATTCGAATTCATTTCACATTATCGTTTTCAAAATTCGAAATAATGCAAAAGCACTTCTAAAATTAACATGGAGTTTGATAAAACACTTAAAAAGGCGCATTAGCATAAATTTTCTAAAAAAATAATCTTCGATCACTTTATTAATGGGAAAAAAACTTTGAATTTTTAAAACCACGTATTATTTCGCTGCAGAAGTGGAATCTTATTCTTCGCCGAGAATAATTAGGTTCTCATGACTCGAAAGCAATCGAAACGTAATATTCGAAAGAGATGTCTCCGTATCCTTAGCTTATTACTAGGTGCTAAATAGTTCTTCTTTCTGAAATTTTAATGAAAACTAATCCTTGAAGACGCTAGTACTTAATTATTTCCCGAACTAATTTGTCTGCATTTAATGTTCTCGGAGACGGATGAAGACAAAGTAAAAATAAATTTTATGTGTTTCTTAATTAATTATTTACTGTTTATCGTCTTACAAAAGGGGAGAATAATTTTTATTGCCTTATAAATAATAAGACTCTTCATTTTTTTTCCATAGGTCATAGTTTGTTAAAATGGTAAAAGATGGCTCTTCTAAATTTATTTATGCTCTCGAATTTCTGAATGAAAATAACAAATAAAAAATTGAATAGCACTCTTATAATGAAGAATCATTCAAATATTTTGTACTAGTCATTTTAATATGGAGCTTCTTAACTTAATTTATATTAATTACACAAGTTGTGTTTTGATGAGAAAATAACGCCCCTTTGATATGTTATAGCCAAATGATCATTGGGCTACGAGTTTTGTAACAAGAGATGCCAAAAGACGAGCTCATAGTTCAATTACAGATTGTTTTTAATGTTCTATCGAATGTATTCATTAGATAAACTACGCTGTACGGCAGAGGTGGGCATTAAGTCGATCGCGATCGACCAGTTGACCGCCTTTACTGAGATCTAGGAAGCGCAAACTAAAAAACAAATATCGAAAAACGACGTAAGTTAGACTGGAAAATTAGCTTTTTACAATCGATGCGATTGATCTGCATGTAGAATCTGCATTTTCAGCGATGAACATAATTACAGTAGAACGTCGTTTATCTGAATCAATTGGGACCGGACACCGTTCGGATACGCGATTGTTCGGATAACCGAAAACCGAATGCGACCCATGCAGTATATGATACTGGACACTATACAAATATTGAAAATCATCACATGCGTGAAACGTGCTTAAAGAGAAAGCAAAATAGGTGCAAAATGTCGCAATTTTACTTTGATTGTGTAAAAAAATCACTCATTTTTCATTCTACTTCGTTTTTTCAATGCAAAGTCTCTGATTCTCTTCAGAAGCAGTAGTTGAGCAGAATAGCACTCTGATTGTTGTTCGTACCACTCCATAGCTGTCTCTAACGCAAATAACGCGTCAGCATTTGCTACTTTTGTTGTTGTTGCCCTCGTGTTAATCCGTTTCCTCGTCGACAGGGTCGGATTCTTCTTGCACGGAAGTCACAATCTCGTCATCATTTAGCATTTGAAATCCACAGTCTTCTGCAACGCATGCCATCCAGGTTTCTACATCAACAAACAACTCAACAAAAGAGCACGTATGCACCACCTCACTTGGAAATAAACTGACCTAATATGTTTACCAAATCACACTGCTGAAATTCCCCAGATATCCCTTTGGTTTTCCCGTCATTTTTAAACTCACAGGAAACAAATGTTGAACATTGCACTATTCGAAAACGGATCCGGACTTTGGTTCGGATATTTGACGCTCCGGATAATAAGCGTTCGGATAAACAACGTTTCTACTATAAAAAACATATTGTTCCCGTTTCACAAACGACCAATTAGAATATAGCAGCAAGCATACTTCTTTTGTTGAGTAGAGACTCACTTAGAACGAGCAGCTAGTAATTATATACAGATATATATATTCAAGACTTGCGGTCAGTATATTCACTAAGTCTTCTACTGACTATAACTACGAGAACTAACTTTAGATGAAAATGACTTATTTTTAATGTATTTTGGATAGTTTGATATTAAATGAACAATGTGATATTATTAAATTTTTGGGTATTATTATTATGTTTGTATCTTGCGTTTTGCTTTAAACGAGGTCTAAAGCTTAATTTTTTTAACTTGTAATTATTTAGGTAAGTACATACTCTGTATTTGATATTGGAATAATATAAATATCGTTGACCTCTTTTTAGCTCACCACACCTACACCCCTAGGTGGACCGCAACACTTTATAAAAATTAGAAGTAGACCGTACCATGTAAAAGTCTGTCCACCCCTGCTGTACGGTATGCGTCCAGAAATATCAAGCAGTTTTTTTTTTTGTTTTTTGACTATATTAACTGTATTTAAAGTTTTTTAGAAGTTATACTATTGATTAATTCTTACATATAAATTTGGTATTTTTTTTATTTCTAGTTCAAAGTTATACCTGGACCATCGAGAGATGCCATGCGACCTTTAGCAGAACAATATACCTCGAGCACTTGTTATATTAATTAGAGGAGTCTATAATCCCCCCCCCTCTATAATGAGAAGTATAAGAGAAGGTAACTGTTCTTAGACCTATGGTTTAAAATTACCTTGTCAATAGCTCTGAAACTGCTTATAATACAACAGTTTTTTAAATCAATAAATAAAATATTATTTGTTAATTATGGTGACTATGGTTTGTATTATTTTTCTTTTACTGTGTAAATAATAAATCTTATAGTGTCAAATAATTGTTTCTTGAGTTATATTATTGTTTATTACAATAATTCTGAAAACATAATATAATAGCATAAAAATAGTAATTTCTATGTTTTTTTTCAAAAATAGCTACACATTAATATAATATTTCTGCAGTTATTCTTAGGGTGATCATAGAAAGATTTGTTCAAATAAAACTACTGTTTTTTTACTCATTATGTTTTTCTGTAGCTTATTTAAGACTTTAATCTTTCAAAACAAAATGATGTTCATGGAAATTCATGAAATTTGAATTCATTGGATTTGAATAAGATGCAGAAACGACGCTTATTTGTAAATAACAATAACGAATAATCCAATATATATTTGTTTGACTTTCCCAAAAGAATCGAGCTCCCCCATATGTGTTTACAGATTCATAACTAACTCTTTAGGAAAAATATCAACCTCAGCCAAAAATTAGTAAAATACAAAGTGGTAAACTATACAAATGGAAGTCCCAAACATTGGGGACTGAAAGATAAACACGGCTTAAAACTCCATAGAGCCCGTTACATTATTCATAAACTATCTAGGGTCCAAATTTAGAACTAACAAATTTAAACCTTTAAAGGGCCCGTAGTTTAAAATATAGCAGAAAAGTTGATTAAAATGTATCAGGCTCCGGAGAGTCGTTCAATGGGAAACAATTATAAGGTTGCATATCAAAGTATAAAACCTAACAAATCAAAAAGCACTCTAGAAATAGTATTTAAAAAAAATTCACATATTTAGAATAAGAAGATATTATAAAAACTAGGGAAACAAAACAAATTACAAATAAAAAGAGAGAGAACAACAGCCAATTAAGTAGATTGTAAGACTTGGCAGCAATCAAAATAAAGTTATAGATTTTATTTTGCAACGAAAGATTATATAAAACTGATTTCGCCGAAGAGGACTAAAATGTTCTTAAGTTTATAAAAAGAGAGTTGGTAGTCTGCCGAAAAAGGGCAGTGGAACACAAAGTGCGCGTGTGTTTGTTGACAGATCCCATTTACACTTGAGGCTATAAATTCTTTAAATGTATATAAAAATAAAAGTAAGCGAACCTTGGCCTGTATAAAGGCTGAGGTCTTAAATATATTGTAATTGGTAACATTTAACTTTAAGCCTCCACAATCGAACAGTTCATCCCGAGGAATGAGAAAATAATAATTCCAGTGAGTGCTATTCATTCGATATTATGAAGTGAATACTTATAGAAATGGAAACACATTTTTAGGAAGACTATTTGTTAATCTTTCTCCTATTTCTAAATGAATACATTTTTCAGTTTCAAATAAAACACTGTCAATTAAAATTATTGTAATACAAATAGAAACCATAGTAAACCATTATTTATCGAGATGGTTATTTCTTTAACGTACAAGATTAAAAGATAATTATCTTAGAAGTTAACAACCTATAATAGTTATTGAAGTGCTATTATTCCTTTCTTTAAATACTGAACATAATATAATTATGGAATATGATATAGGGATAATCTGGCATCGATGAATCTAGGATGAGAAGGCGAAATGACGCATGATGCAACAAAGACTCATAAAACGTTAATACCACAAAGGACGAAGATCTTGTATGCAAAATGTGTAAATTGCAAAACCTCATCATGTAGTCTAATTAAAATTACAATTTATGGGTCATAATTAAAGCTGCCTTCACTTGATGTTAAAAGATCAAATGTGTGTAATACTAAAAGCCCGTTCTCAGATATAAATTGTGTCAATATTCTTATAACCTTTCAAAAATGTGGCACATACGTATATCAAACCATCGTATGGCCACCTTTAAATTTAAGAACGTTATTTAAAAACATATTTTTCCTTTAATATATGAAGGTAGAAGTCAACTTAGCATTATAAAGATTGAAACAAGACAATTTAATTATAAAAATGTATCGATTCAATTAAAAATGAGTAAAATTTAATCAATCTTATGTGTGTGTGTTTTTTTTCTGTATACTAATGAAATCCAAGTATGGTATTAATTTTTAGTCGAAAAAACGTTTTACGAGCCTGGTTCATATTCTTTAACATTGGATGAAATCGTACTTCATCATATGTTTTTTTTTTGCTGCAAGATATAGTTTTTGGAAAGATGGACAAACCTCTGCAGGTATATGAATATATACCATATGCGACTAAAAATGCACTTGCATGTGGATACATTTCAAATCTACAACTCCTTAAAAAAGCGTCCAACTCACAAATTTCAAAGTGAAAGAAATATTTTAAATATCTGAGTGCTGTTCTATGCATAGATTATTTTTTAAAAAACCCTCTCCAGAAGAATATATATTATTAAGACTCAAAGTATAATAAAACTGAGCAATATTTTGTATTTCGTTGAGCAGATCATATTTTTGAAAATATTCATTTCACCATTTGATAAATACTACACCTGCATTACTATATTCTTTACAGCCTAAAAAATGTACTTTAAGAGATATATCGTTGATTCATTAAATAAAAAAATAATATAAAAGTGCCTGAACGTGTTGACTTTTTTGCATGTCTATTTAAATACATTTAACCTATTAAGAGCCGCCTGCGTGTAAAGATGTCCTGCTGAGCTGGTGCATTTAGTGCCCGGAAATGTATATACCCCCTTCCAAAGGAGGACTTTTTGTATTGTGCTCCTCTGTTTAAAATTAGTTCCATGGCTTTGGAATACACTAAAATGGCATTGACAGCGCTTCTAAAGAATTTACTTATTTCGGAGAAGAGGTGGGGAAGGAATTTGAAAGGGTATATTCCAGGAACGATGAAATTCATAACTCAGCGGGGTTTTTTTTCACTTGATTGTGCTCTTTTCCATTCTTCATTTAACGTCATTTTCGCTTACCCTGTATAATAGGAGCTTTTTAAATTTTCGTACGCATGTATGAGTGTGATTCTGTTAGTGTGTTCAACCATGTTTCAGGATATATCGCAGAATAGATAAGTTATAATTTATTTTTTGTATATTGTAACT